>LBNU01025345.1:9094-57968 GCA_014162995.1 Artemisia annua
AATCCATACCCGATAAGCCCCGAACCTGTAACCAAACCTGCATAGAAAATTGACACTCAAAAAACAAGTGAGGGTGAGAATCCGGAACCGTGTCACGAAGCGGGCATCTAAGAAGGTTCAAATCAACATCAGGACCAACATCCGATTCCCGCAATCTATCTTGAGTCTTCAACTTCTGTCGAATAACAAGCCACAAATGTATAGCATGTCGTGGAATACAATGAGAAAACCATGGAATATGAAACCACTCAACCATATCAGCCCTTGTACGAAGAGACTCCCAAGCACAAGCAACTGAAAAATGCCTATAATTACCATCCATATCACGCCATACTAAACTGTCATCAGTATCATCAAGAATATTAGGGACCGGGAGAGTAAATAAGGTCGGGTATTTGGGTAACCAATCAGCAGGCCATCTCCAATTACCATTCTCAATCACATCATAAACCGAGTCCTTTAAGCTTAAACCAGCCCGAACAATTTCTCGCGTAGTGAGTATATCACGAATGGGGCTCAAGTCACTCCACATATCAAACCAAACAGATGTATTCTTACCATTATTGATGTTATGCCATATGAAAGGACGTACCTTGTGTCTAATCGCAAGAAGCTTACGCCAACCCCAACTAGCATCACCCAAGCAAGGAACATCCCAAAAACTTCTACCATGGAGCTTATATGAATGAATCCATTTAACCCATAAAGACTCTTTGTGTGTCAATATACTCCAAATATGCGTAGTCATAAGGGCAATATTAAAATCAGCCAATCGACGAATACCGAGACCACCTTCTTTTTGAGGCTTGCAAACAGATTCCCATGCAACTTTGGCCTTACCCCTTTTCATTTCACCTTGGCACCATAAGAAACCCCTCATAAGCTGCTCCAAATCATGAATGATACGGGTAGGAAGAATAAAAACAGAAGCCCAATATAAATGCATCGAAGATAACACAGATCTGACCAATTGTAGCCTACCCGCTAGAGATAAGAACTTATTTCGCCAATCATTCACACGACTCTCCAATTTTTCTACAAGAACCTTGAAATCCCTATATAGCAATCGCGACGATATAAGAGGGACTCCAAGGTACCTAACCGGGAGAGAACCTTCTGCAAATGGCATAGACTGGAGAATAGTAGCTTTCAAAGCATTAGGAACATTACAAAAGAAAGCTGTACTTTTGGGAATACTCGGGATAAGACCCGACACATTCTTAAAATCCTCCAAAGCTTGCATAATAACATTAACCGAATCAGGATGGCCTCTAGAGAACAAGAAAAGATCATCTGCAAAACATAGGTTAATAATTCTCTGCTGATCACATAAGTGATAAAATTGGAAATCTGGCGAATTAGAAACCTTTTTCTGCAAAATAAGGGTTAGAACCTCCATAACCAACGTAAACAAGTAAGGAGATAACGGGTCTCCTTGCCGGAGACCTCGTTTACCTTTAAACCAGCCATGAAGATCCCCATTCACACATATAGAATATGAGGTAGAAGAGACACATACCATAATCCATTCGACCATTTTGTGATGAAAACCAAAACCAACCAGAATGGACCTAAGAAACGCCCAATCAACCGTATCATATGCCTTTTGAATATCCACCTTAAACGCACATCTAGGTAGACCTCTCCTTCTATGATAATTCCGCATAAGCTCTTGGGTAAGTAAAATATTATCAGAGATACGACACCCAAGAACAAACGCTGATTGATTAATACTAACCAAAGACCCAAGACCCTCTTTAATGCGATTAGCAATAATTTTACTAATGCATTTATATAAAACATTGCAACAAGAAATGGGCCTATAGTCATTAATCTTAGAAGGGGTAGACACTTTTGGAATCAAGGATATAATGGTGTGGTTAATTTCCTTCAAAAGCATACCGTTATTAAAAAAGTCCCGAATAGCATTCATTACATCAGCACCCACTACATCCCACGCTTTCTTAAAGAAAGCAGCCGTGTACCCATCCGGCCCGGGAGCTTTATCATCCCCCATCGAGAATAATGCTTCCTTGATTTCTGAATCGGTAACATCTCGAACCATATAATCAGCCATATCATTATTAAGGACATTAGAGAATAAATCGTGATCCTCAAGGGGGCTACAATTTCCTTCCATACCAAGAAACTGCTCATAGTGAGAAACAAAAGCCCCTGCGACCGCATTACCTTCATGCACAACATTAGCCGAATCCCGAACCACCTCAATTCGGTTACGGGCACATTTACTCTTAACAATATTATGAAAGTAAGACGTATTAGAATCACCTGCATGAAGCCATTGAACCTTGGATTTCTGCTTTAGAAATCTCTCTTCATCAAGAGTAGCCTCCTTAAACGCAAGAAGATAATGAGCATGCTCCTCCCGAAGGGCTGAATTGAAAGGATCTTTATCAATAGCTTTTTGGACCTCATCTAATTCCTTCCGAAGACTATCAACCCTCTCATGCAGATTAACTTGATTGTGTAGAAGCTTACGAAAAGAGGATTTCAGCCCCTTTAATCGTTTGACAACACGATACATAGAACAACCATTAACATTTTGATTCCACCCCGAAGTGACCGTATCCAAAAAACCCTCTTTATGCACCAAGAAATTAGAGAACTTAAACGGTTTAGGTTTGGGATTCGTCACGTGAGGGATACGAAGGACACACGGAGAATGATCCGAGATACGGTAAGGTTGGAAGATAGCAAAAGAACCCGGGAAAATATCACCAAACTTCAAATTACCCATAATTCTATCAATTTTCTTCAGAGTTCCATTAGAGCCTCGTGGTTTTTGATTCCATGTAAAATGCAGCCCCGTACTATTAACATCCATAACCTCCATATCCAATACACATTGTTTAAATTCACGCATAGCAATATCAGGAACATAACCACCACATGAGTGGTCCTCCAAGTTAAGAGCAGCGTTGAAATCTCCCAATAACACCCAAGGTCTATTACGCATAAAACTAGCATGACTAACAAGATTACTCCAAAGAGCTCTCCGATTAACATAATAGTTATCTGCATAAACAAAGGAACAGAAGACGGTTTTGTTATCATTACGAACATTAACCTGTACATGCATAACTTGGTTAGTAGAAGCCATAACCATAACATCCACAAGATCATCATTCCAGCCAAGAATGATCCGAGAACCCTTACTACAAAGATTCCCATTATACGTCCATTTCCAACGACGACACACCTTACGACATGTATCATACACCACTAAAGCATCAACATGAGATTCCAAAACAGCACACACACTAAGGTTATTCTCATTGACCACCTGACGAACCTCTTTTTGTTTAGGGGAATGGTTCAGACCCCTTATATTCCATGAAGCAATACTAAACATTGGGAACATTAAGAACGGAAGTGCTTGCCCCCGATATGTCAAACAAATTACCAGATTCATCAAATGCATTATCAACCTCTTCCTCATCCAGATTCCCACCATCTTGAACCCCCTCATCAAACGCCAACGAATCAAATTGATTAGATGTAGAAACATTTGCAGTTGGTTTAGATGAGCTTACCATTGGATCGTGGTGGGATGTTTTTTCATTAACATTATGAGATGGGTTAATATTCTCATTGGACTTTAAGTTACTACTTGATGAAGATGCATCCACCTTTTTAGAAGGAGGACCAGAACTAGTACTCGCCACACCTTGAGCTGTTTGAGATGGATTTGTAGTAGCTTTAGGCCTGTAGTACATGTTCTTACCCACAGGGAAACCGTTAGACGTATTATCGGCATTATTAGCCTTAGCTTTACCTTTATTCCTATTCTTCTTCTTACCGGCTGGTTGAAAACCATCATCTTCATTTAGTTTCTCCACATCAGGGGTATGCACAACTTTCTTAGGAAAACTCTCACCAGAATGACCAAATACCTTACACACATCACACCTTGGTGGCTTCCATTCATATTCAACCTGGATTGTCTCAGAGGAGAACCTAAGACTATCCATAAAAGGTACCCCGACAGTAATTGACTCCTTAAAAGCAGCTTGAGAATCAATTTCAATTAAACATCTAGCAAAGCTGCTTCTACCCCACGACTCAACACACAATTCACTAGTATAAGAANAAATTTAGTGCTAATATTTTCAACCACCTTCCGGGGTATAGAGACATCAACACCATTAAACACATTATCCACCCTAAGAGCACAAAAATTAGACTTACTCTTAATCTTAGCATCATTCGTACCAGTTGTAGCACCAACATAGGATTTAGGAGGTGGGTTCACATCAACGGATTGCACAATAGCATTAGAATCAGTTGGTACATCCATGGCAGCAGTTTTCTCTTGAGGTAATTCATTAGAACTAGGCGTACTACTTTTAAGGACGAACCTGCCCGCACTTGTGGAGACATGAACACCATCACCAGTTGGCAAATTAGCATAATCAGCAGCAACATCTTCTGAATTGGTACTAACAGGAGGAAAAAAACCCATCCCCACATTATCAGCTGCATTAGTTTGAGGATTAAAGTACGTACCAAAAACAGGATCCTCAAAACCTCCCTTGCGAGTTGGAACAGGTTTCAGCGTGCTACCATGAGTAGCATCAATTGTTTTAGCACCACTAGAACCCTTAGCATTCATATTCGATCCACTACCAGCCTTATCACTATTAACATTCTTATTAGATCCAGTAGCAGCCTTATCAATAGTAGCGTTCTTGTTCGACTCCAAGTTAGGGTTTTTCAAAACCCTTAAAGCTTGTCTTGGCTGCGTTGCATCTGAAGTACCAGCATCCTTTGTCAATCGAGCCATTCTAGCTTGAAGACCATCAACATCAACCTTAGCAACATCAACTTTCTCCATAACGATTATTAAAAACAAACAAAAAGTAACGATCGATGAAAGAAACCCTAAAAAGCGATTAAGAGAAAACACAAAGATCCACGTCAATCTTTAATTCGATTGCCTCAACAAAGTCGAGGCATGATTAAATACCAAACAAATTCAACCGACTTCCATCATTGATTCGCAAGAAAGAAAAGGAAACGATCGATTATAAGGAACCTAAACCCTAAACAGCGATTAAACAAAAACCTTAAAAAAACCGAAACCCTAACTCAATCAAGTCTGAATCCAAATAAAAATAATGTTATAGGACTGAATTAAAACTAGTTAACCGTCCAAAACACAATCGTTATAAGGAGGAGAACAAGATTGGGAGATTAGAGATCGAATTTTTGGAGATGGTAAGGGTTTCGTGAATCGCCCATAGTAGACCAGAGAGAAAGTTTTTTAGTACCCACGAACAATTGCAAGCACTTCCGTTCTTTTCATATTTTTTTTTATTAATGTACGAATGGTTCACTCTTTTCAATATCATATGTCAACAAAATAATCATAGGCAATGATATGTACACATTGAATTTTACTTTGCACACATATAATTAATGAATAAGACAAACAATACCACATGTAATTTTATGTGTGCAAAGTAAAATCCCATGTGTACATATCAATTCCCAAATATTATTCATCATCACATTAGATATATTACCGATCAACAATAATTTAACTCTTATATCACAGGTGATATACTAATAATCAATATTTTTTAAAATACCTAATCTATCCATCATACAGAAAAATCCACCACAAATCTAATAGATGCATCACAATATCTCTTGTGTTTTGTTAAACCTAACCTTCAATCTCTCACATTATAACAAAAATCATCACACCATCGCAGATTATCAAAATTTAATCATTAAAAACTAATATGAAAAATTACCAATGAATTAGGTCCTATAGTAGCACCTCTTTCAAATACAAATATGAAAAATGTGTAATAGCCACATCATAATACTCCAACTAAGCTAACGATTCATAAATATAATTTGAAACAAAATGCTTACTTAACGATTCATTTTCTCTCATAAATTTGAATATGCCAATGAGAAGTGGAGAATCGTAAATAAAATCATTCAAAGAACTTTCATTTCTTCCGAAGTATGCTATCACAGCCTACAAAACAAGTATACACAACATTTTAGGAAGCTATGCATGACATCCTATCATATAAAAGTTATTACAGTATATCTTATGAATTTGAGGTGGTGTTTGTTTTTTAAGAGCTCTGAATCTGAATCTGAACCGCACATCTGAATCTGAATCTGAGGAGTAAATGTCTGAATCTGACCGCATCTGAACGAAAAAAAAAAAAAAAAAAAAAAACTCATGTTTGAACCGCACATTTGCTTGCTTGTACTAGTTATTTTTGGTTTTTTTTGTATCAGCAAGAGGCAACAAGAGGCATTCAAACACCCCTCTCAAGTCTAGACCATTAAGATCTTACTGCCTCTGAACGCGTCTGAACGGGAAAAAAAAAACAAACGGTCTGAACGACCAAAATGTCTGACCGCGTCTGAACGGTTCAGATTAAGAGGCTTTTAAGAGCCTCTTAATGAAAAACAAACACCACCTGAGTATGAACAAGCAATAAAATTACTCCCGAGTCCCAACCAAGTAAATATACTATTATTACATTTTTTTTTTACTTACGAGCATAATTTTTAATGCTAAAAATAACAAAACGGTACTTTAAAAAAAAACATAAAAACAAAAACCTGACTATTGAATCATCCCTCACAAAGCAAAATGCTTCTTTCGATGACATCAATCAGTTCATTTTGAACCGTCTTTTTACCCGTTCGTGTTTGTAGGCGTCGATTCTTTCATTTTTTGTGTTCTTTAAGTGATTTGTACGGTTAATTATGCTTGATTTAAGATTTTAATGGCTAGGGTTTAAATATTGGTAGAGAGAGAATATGGGGTGAAGTGTGTGGGATTTTGGGGAAAAATTGGATAATGATAGTTATTATGTAATTTACATATCTAGTCCCTCCATTTTTTTCAATGTTTACATTATTGCCGAAAGATCAATATAGAACTCATATTTGCCATAGAACCAATGAACCATTCTCAGTCACTCATTTTTTTTTATCAAAATAAAAAAAAATAAACTTTCACTCTTTTTTTTAAAATTAAATATCTCGCAAACCGTAAATGTTTACATTATTGCCAAAAGATCAATATAGAACTCATATTTGCCAAAAGATGATTTAATTCTCGTCGCGATGGTATTTTTTTTGTAGTTTGAAGATTTATCGTTTGCAAGATATGTTGTTTTAAAAAAAGGTGGAAAATAAAAATGGGTTACTATGATTGGTTGATTGGTTCTATGACAAATATGAGTTCTATATTGATCTCATCTCTTACATTATTAGTGCCTCCGTGTTTTTTTTGCCTTAATTTTTGTTTTTTTATCCAATGGTCAAGATGTGTCCATTGGTATGTAGAGAAAAGTGGGTATTGAAAATAAAGTGACTCTTACTATAAAAATATTAGATAGTAAAAAAGTCTAATATATCTTGTTAGTGCGGAATTTGCGGCATATATTATAAAAACCAACTTTATAATCATTTTAGTTATCTCTTCGAGATTACGTTATCCCTCAGTGTTATGATTTGCCTCTTAATCATATCGTTAAAGGTTGCAATTTCATTAATGTACTTATGCTAAATCAAACTTTATTCATTATCTTTTATTTGAAACAAAATTGGTTACACCGATATCATTCACGAAAATAATATTTTCTGTCAAAACAAAATGGGTAATGAAGTTGTTATGAATGAAATTCACGTTATCTACTAATTTAGACCAAGATCGTAACCAAAATAGCAATTTATACTTTTAACGTCAGAATCATAAGATTGTGATCAAAATAGTAAGTGATAGCTTTGAAGTTATAAACTTTGTTAGGCTTATGAAACAAGTCTTGTCGTTGAATGTTGATAATGTAGTTCGTCGATTGTTATCGGATGTTGATCCCCTACTTAGTTAAGTTTCTACAAACGTTAATCTTTAGGACTATGATAGTCATGCTGTTAGTCTAATACGGTCCGTGTGATTAAAGATTGAAGAGCTAGAAAAGTGGTTTTGAATTTTTGATAATGCTTAGGCAGTACATCGTTAGTTTTTTCACAACTATCGTGTTAGATGAACTATCAAAATTATTGATAATGCCTCAGCTCCAGCCCGAACATACACATAGTAAAATTTGTGTCATTCAAAAAAGCCTTCTATAGTTATGCTTTAAGGACTTTTTGTATCATACTGTATTAAAATTATAATTTAAAATCACAGCCACTAAGTTTATAATCTCAGTTAATATGTGTTCATGAAGGTCGATACAAAATTCCAGCTTTGTTATATTCGTCCTAGGGGCAAAAGACATGATAATGGCCTGCAAATTGATTAGGACCAAAATCCGAAAATGGTTGAAATAATCATATACGACAAAATAATAAGCTAAACTTCAGTTTTGCCTTTTTTGGTCTAGTAGACGACGATCTAGAGATGCAAAAAACATGTCGTCTGTACTTAAACTCGACATTTCAGTCTCGGGGACGGATCTATCTGTTAAACCAAACGACTGCCTTTAAAAAAAACGAAGCTTTTTTAAGAATTCTGTGCTAGACCGGTGTCTGGTTCTTATGGATACCGGCCATTAACTACTTTGAGCCAATTTGGCATTAGGCATAACCAGCAATAAGGTACAAAGAAGTTTTGAATAGGGCCAAACAGTAGTCAACTAAGGATTTATAGTGGATAGAAGATAAAAACATATAGATGCTCTTAACTATAGGTATACACTAAATTAAACAGTCAAACATTGATTACAAGAAAATTAACCTAACAATCACTTGTTGGCAGTACTTCAAAAATCTTGGGTCATGTTCACTTGTTATGCTAAAGCTTGTAACTTTATGGACTTGCATATTGACTGAGCCAAAATGTCGGATACATAATTACCAGCAAAGGAAGAAGACGGTCAATGCTGGCATATAAACACATTTCAGTCGTCTGTTCTATATTTGATCTATATTTATAATACTTCCCTTCTAACTTGTTTTAAACATCAAGAGAAACATAGACTTTGTACCAAAGAAAATATTTGATACATGCTTCTAAGATGAAGGTGAATGTTACCAAAGAAACCAAGTACCGGAGATGCTCTAGGGGACTTGCTAGAATTCTCAACAAAGTTAGAGACTTCTATGTCAAAGTCATGTCAGAATTGGCTAACCAAATAGATTCCGGTTGTGGCCCGGGAGCAGTCAACGTGTCTACCTTGCCCAAGAGCTTCAACACAAACTCGAGGAGAATGAGTAGCAGTGACCAGGATCTTGCAGATCTAGTGAGCATTGCTGCACAAAGGGGTTTATCAAAAAAGGTCGAGTCTGAGTTCATAAGGCAACAACGGTCTATACATAGAGTGTGTGTATGACTAAGATTGATGAGGATAAGGCTTGTGATTTTGATAGAGTTGATGGTTTCAACATCAATCCAGTTAACTACCCGAGAAGCAGAAGTCATGTTTGTTAAAACAAAGAGTAACTGGATGTCTTAAAGGTAAATCACAGCCATTGATTCTAGTCATGAAATCATTCATGGGCTACAAAAAGCTTTTTGAAGCTCGGTGTCCCTCTATAAAGTCATTTTTATCTTATCAGCAACATGAAAAATGCATTAGTTTTATCAATTCTTCTGTAAGATTGTGAATCTTTGTAGATTTTTAAGTCGAGTATTATATTTAATCGATGTTTAAACATTGTGCTTGATGCCTACATTAACTGCCTTCTATCTTAAAGGTATCACTGGTTTTCGTTTACTTAAAACTTAAAAAAAGGTCTGGTAGCAATTCTTAGGAAATCAGACCAATACAAGCACACACGAACAATAGCAACACATCACCAGGGCAGAAGAGTAAACCAGCACACATGCTTACTTGGTTCATAATCATCAAGAAATATGATAACTATTTTAACGATAAAGTATTTATAATCAGTTTTCTTACATCAAATATTAAAAAAAATATATATATATATATCAAGGAAAAATGCTTTGTCGGGTCAACCCAACCAATTTTGACCCATACATGTAAACACTCATTTTGTCCGAATTCAATTTGAGTTGTTCCCCAAACCTACAAACTCACCCATTTACTACCTTTGCAAAAACTCAATATTGAACAAGTTGGAAATATCAATCACATGACTGGTTGAAATGCTTTACTCTATATCGTAAAGGGCTAAATTGACCAAAACTGAGAAAGCCATGGTTGCTGTTTGTTTAAAACTTTAAATCCTGGCCACCTTAACACCACAATTTGTATAAATCCTAACAGTTGTACAACCATTCCTAGCCCAAATGTAGGGAAAACAAGGGCCGGGAAACCAAATGCATCATCCAGGAGCAACGCAAAACATAACAGGTCAATGACCAAACTGACGAGTATGAGTTAGAATCTAACCTTCTATGTTAAACTCATTCCTCAAAGCTCGAAAATTGAGTATTGGTGCACTAAGGTGCTATTTGTTAAAACCAAATGACTGTCTTTTTAAAAAAAAAAAAAAAAAAAAAAAAAAAAAAAAAAAAAAAAAAAAAAAAAAGGTGTTGCCTAGCAAATGGAAATACATAAGAACCATGAACCAATAAAGATAGCACAATATTGATTCAATAAAAAGCATTAAACTTATAAAATTATTATCTTTCAGCGAGAGTGCTGAACAGACTCACTATTTCACATATGCCAAATATACGCGGACTATGAAATCATGAACCTAAGCTATATGTTTAAAGTAGTTCAGGTTTGCTAATGTGGTGTATAATCAATTTACTCCTAAATCAGAAAATTTCCATTAGTACGAGCTCCAATTATGTACATAATGTCTTGGAGGTCTAATATGCTATCACTAATCGTTTGGTTGACACAAACAAGAATTATGGAATACTATCAATATCATTGAATATGTTTGGCATAAGTATATCGGATTAAATTACTGGAATGAATCATAAATATTGGGCGTACTCCGTAGTCATGAAAGGAGCTTCCTTTCAAGTGCATTCCCTAAAAAATTTTCTTGATTTTACCTTCATGTGGGCAATTTACATTATCAATATTATGAATTTATTACTTTTTCACTAATTATCAATTTGTTTATAGGACTAAAATCATCCATACATAAAAGTAGCAGAAGTTAGAATGGCCATTACCGTTTGCATAATACATTCGAAAAACATAACTTGCTGCCATTATTTATCTCTATCATGGAACTGCAACTACTTATTGTTTATACAAAAAAATTCATGGTTAAAAGTAGATTCTTTCAGTGAGCCTGCGAACAGTAAATGTAAACAAATATATTGAACACGGCACAGATATAAAGACATACTTGCAAAAGAGTTGGATTACACATGAAACGAATCTACTATTGCTTTCAGTGTCTTTTGGGATGATGTCCACTGTTTATCGCTGGCACTAGCCACAAATAAGATCACGGTGTTTCCCTTTGCTGTAGCCTTTGCTATGTTGTGTGAACCAGTCAATGCAAAAGGAGTATCCAGAACGTACCTGTAGTACTGAAAATACAACAACATATGCAGTTTTTTAAGAACATAATACAAAAAAAGGATATCACATACTTTTCAGAAGAAAAAGATAGCATAAGATTTAAACCAAATAAACATAAAATGTTCTAATGAGCATTGCTTGTTCCACAGGTTTGTGAAGGTCAGGAAGGAAATCTGCATTGAGCATTGCCTGGTCATTTACTAAGTAAATCTGTAAGGATATCACATGACATCCTTTCACAAAGGAGTAACTAGACATAGCAGTTTTGACCCATTTACTTATAGAGAGGTTGATTTTGGTTGTCTTTATCTCAAATTGGTCAACTGAAAAAACAAATGCTAATCAGAGAACGGGTTAAATATTATCCTATGTCTACTTTTATGCACTCCTCCTAATTTTGTTTCTATTCAAAAGTATATGTTTTTCTTGTGATAATAATTTTTTGTGATTATAATTACCCAAACCATCCGACCCGCAAAGCTTGCCACCTCTGAGACTAATTTACAAGTTTCTCAAAGACTAGTCACCAGTAATAAGGTTATCATAGATTTTACAATTTACCTGGACCACTTGATAAGAATGCAAGTTGTATGTGACAGCATATTGGTTCACCCTTGAGCTAGCACTTGAGATTTTATAGAGCTATATTTTATCAATCATGTTCCCAAGTAATTTTCATGTGCTTCTTTTATGATGTTGGAACCTAAGATCTGGCCATTCTTTAATGACTTTCATACAACAAACTTAATATCCTTCTTTGAAAGGGATATGACGCTATTTTCTGGCTTGCATAAGAACCTGGGGTGAAAGCTAATATACAATCAGGATTATGATCTCCAACTCCCACCAAATCAACAATGTCAATAGTTAAAATTAGTGTATTTCATAGTTAACTTTGAGTGTNCATAAATTCATAATTAGTAGCAAGCAATGGCCAAAATTTATGAGCAAAGACTACGGCGTAAGCTAACTTAAACTTCTGATTCATGTTTCCGTAATTGACTTTGAGGCTCAAAAATAAATAAATAAATAAATAAATAATAAATAAATAAATAAATAAATAAATAAATAAAGAGATTTGACTTTGATGTTTTCCTACTTGAACAATATTTAGAAGCTGATTTATCTGACTAGTTACATTTTAATACAACCAAACAAGAAAAACCTTAACTAGCCAAAAAGGATTTTCTTCATATCCCACAGTTTTCGGTGATCTACTTTGAAGTCAACTTTCTAAGCCTAGTAGCTGCATCACTCACATATCAATGTCAATGCCATAAACGACAATCAGTAAAAACCAGACCAAGGCAAAACTTATTGGACCATAATTTTGCCAGCTCAAGTGGCATTGTGTTGCCATCGAAATTAATCATAAATTCATAATTAGTAGCAAGCAATGGCCAAAATTTATGAGCAAAGACTACGGCGTAAGCTAACTTAAACTTCTGATTCATGTTTCCGTAATTGACTTTGAGGCTCAAAAATAAATAAATAAATAAATAAATAATAAATAAATAAATAAATAAATAAATAAATAAAGAGATTTGACTTTGATGTTTTCCTACTTGAACAATATTTAGAAGCTGATTTATCTGACTAGTTACATTTTAATACAACCAAACAAGAAAAACCTTAACTAGCCAAAAAGGATTTTCTTCATATCCCACAGTTTTCGGTGATCTACTTTGAAGTCAACTTTCTAAGCCTAGTAGCTGCATCACTCACATATCAATGTCAATGCCATAAACGACAATCAGTAAAAACCAGACCAAGGCAAAACTTATTGGACCATAATTTTGCCAGCTCAAGTGGCATTGTGTTGCCATCGAAATTAATCATAAATTCATAATTAGTAGCAAGCAATGGCCAAAATTTATGAGCAAAGACTACGGCGTAAGCTAACTTAAACTTCTGATTCATGTTTCCGTAATTGACTTTGAGGCTCAAAAATAAATAAATAAATAAATAAATAATAAATAAATAAATAAATAAATAAATAAATAAAGAGATTTGACTTTGATGTTTTCCTACTTGAACAATATTTAGAAGCTGATTTATCTGACTAGTTACATTTTAATACAACCAAACAAGAAAAACCTTAACTAGCCAAAAAGGATTTTCTTCATATCCCACAGTTTTCGGTGATCTACTTTGAAGTCAACTTTCTAAGCCTAGTAGCTGCATCACTCACATATCAATGTCAATGCCATAAACGACAATCAGTAAAAACCAGACCAAGGCAAAACTTATTGGACCATAATTTTGCCAGCTCAAGTGGCATTGTGTTGCCATCGAAATTAATCATAAATTCATAATTAGTAGCAAGCAATGGCCAAAATTTATGAGCAAAGACTACGGCGTAAGCTAACTTAAACTTCTGATTCATGTTTCCGTAATTGACTTTGAGGCTCAAAAATAAATAAATAAATAAATAAATAATAAATAAATAAATAAATAAATAAATAAATAAAGAGATTTGACTTTGATGTTTTCCTACTTGAACAATATTTAGAAGCTGATTTATCTGACTAGTTACATTTTAATACAACCAAACAAGAAAAACCTTAACTAGCCAAAAAGGATTTTCTTCATATCCCACAGTTTTCGGTGATCTACTTTGAAGTCAACTTTCTAAGCCTAGTAGCTGCATCACTCACATATCAATGTCAATGCCATAAACGACAATCAGTAAAAACCAGACCAAGGCAAAACTTATTGGACCATAATTTTGCCAGCTCAAGTGGCATTGTGTTGCCATCGAAATTAATCATAAATTCATAATTAGTAGCAAGCAATGGCCAAAATTTATGAGCAAAGACTACGGCGTAAGCTAACTTAAACTTCTGATTCATGTTTCCGTAATTGACTTTGAGGCTCAAAAATAAATAAATAAATAAATAAATAATAAATAAATAAATAAATAAATAAATAAATAAAGAGATTTGACTTTGATGTTTTCCTACTTGAACAATATTTAGAAGCTGATTTATCTGACTAGTTACATTTTAATACAACCAAACAAGAAAAACCTTAACTAGCCAAAAAGGATTTTCTTCATATCCCACAGTTTTCGGTGATCTACTTTGAAGTCAACTTTCTAAGCCTAGTAGCTGCATCACTCACATATCAATGTCAATGCCATAAACGACAATCAGTAAAAACCAGACCAAGGCAAAACTTATTGGACCATAATTTTGCCAGCTCAAGTGGCATTGTGTTGCCATCGAAATTAATCATAAATTCATAATTAGTAGCAAGCAATGGCCAAAATTTATGAGCAAAGACTACGGCGTAAGCTAACTTAAACTTCTGATTCATGTTTCCGTAATTGACTTTGAGGCTCAAAAATAAATAAATAAATAAATAAATAATAAATAAATAAATAAATAAATAAATAAATAAAGAGATTTGACTTTGATGTTTTCCTACTTGAACAATATTTAGAAGCTGATTTATCTAACTAGTTACATTTTAATACAACCAAACAAGAAAAACCTTAACTAGCCAAAAAGGATTTTCTTCATATCACAGTTTTCAGTGATCTACTTTGAAGTCCAGTTTCTTGGAGTCCATTGCATATATACCGCCAACAACGAGATAATATGATATAGCTTATAGTCTTATACCATACTCATAGCGTGTATAGAATTTTATGGCTATTTCAAAATATTGACTGGGATCCTATGAGTTATAATAGTTCTCAGCGCATGTAGTAAAAGTATTTCCAGGATAAGAAAGAGCTTCTGTCATTCCAAATTGTCAACCTTTGAAACCTAGCTATCCAGATAACACAAGTGTAACAGAAAAGGCCCAATAATCCTTTAGATCAATTTGTTCAGAATTCTAGTTTATTTCACAATCATTTATGTCATAAGAAATGTGAATTCCTACATTCAAATTTAGATCCAACTAGTCTTCCAAGTGGATATGAAGAACATGTGAAAAGATTGAATACACCGATATCAACATAAAAAAAATGGAAAAAGAAAGTGGGTTTGGATATACAAAAAATATGATCAAGACATGAGTTGTAATATTATACCGTTTGATCTCCAATCTTTTCAATTGATGTTTCAACTAGTTCGTCTGGGTCTAAAGTATTTCCAGTAACAAAAGGACCAAGAGATGAGATGAGCTTCTCGGGGCTCCCAATATCTTCAATTGTTGCATTAGGTTTGTTGGTCAAGCGTATCAAAGGAGAAGCTACTACTTGAACTTTGCCCTGCCTTTCATCTTCAAATTTCACCTCTATCCAAGGCTCTGCGCATTTGGGTTGGCAGTAATTCCCAGATAATATGTTAGCAATACGCAGTTGTTTCCAAGTTGGTGGAAGAACGAACTGGTATGGCTGCACATTTCCTGCAAGCAACTAAAATCAAAATTTTACTATATAACAAGTGCATGAACTATAATAAATCTAGTGAAGTGGTTTCGAGAAATTGAACTGAAGTAGCTATAGTGAGAGTCTTATATTATCTGTGAGTAGTATCTTTTTTTATTTATTTATTTTGTGAACGGCAACTATCTATCTCGCATGTCCTAAGCAGGACATGAACCCACAACCATTTGGTTGGGGAACTTCTCACACAACATACATGGGTACCATTGGGATACCAGCCCTTTGGTCTGTGAGTAGTATCTTTTCTTTATCTGCAGTTGTGAAACTGTCATATGACATGGCACAACTACAATTATCACATGATGACTTAAGGTTCAGACCTATAAGCAAGAAGGCAGTTGAATGATACTAGATGCCTATGCAGAAATATTAACTTGGTTATAATGTAGTAATATAGTACAGTCTATAGTATACTGTGGAAAGTAAGTAAAAAATCTATTAACACACGAACAAGTCACACATAAGAAATAATAGGTGCATAACAGAACCAGTCTAAGACATGAATATCCTCATTATCGTGCACGACATTCTTATTACCGTGACCATCCACGAAGGACTATTTCGCCTTTATCTTATTGTACAGTCCAGACGCAAAAACAACCAGCATTTTGACTTTTAATTGTCAAAAACAAGGTCTTGAATACCAACAACAGAAAATGCGCCTAATCAAATTAGAAACACACGGCATCTCTAGCAATTTTTTTTTACCAAATTGCAAAATCACACAAATCTGTCCTATACAGTTCACAAACAACTTCTATCCTATACTCCAAAACAAAACAGAAAAGTGTTTAGGCGAATAAACCTACACCAAGCAGCTTCAATACTATCTAAAAAAATGGATTAAATAAGCACAAAGAAATAGATTTAACCTCAACTACATTCATAAACTTGATATGTGATCCACCTCAATTTACTTATAAAAAGAGCTTTCCAGCAATTTACACAAGTATCTGTGCATCAAATTATATAATTCCATTGAGATTCTCTAGTGGAGAGTCTGGAGACCCAAATTCAGTCCCCACATGCTCCAACTTTGAGCCGGCTCTCTGCTCTCATACCCGTAGCTGTGACACCTTCCTAATATTGGCAAAACACTCTCCTAAGCGGGCGTACTTAACCACGCAGAGGTGTCGATAGGCTTGCGACTATGATTACTAAACTTGAAAAGGGAATGCTTCGGGCCTTCGGCCAAAAGGTCCGAAACCATGGTTACCAAAAAAAAAAAAGCGAGCCACTAAGTTAGTATTAACATTTTCTTATCCTTTAGGCGAGGCGTATGGACTATTATCAACGTTTGTTCACAGGCTTATTGCCACCAATTCTATTCTTCAACATGTGTTTCATGATGTTTGCAGGTTGTGTGAATTGAGTAAAATCAATGTAACAGTAAAACGGGTAAAAGTAAAACTAGAACTTTGACTTTATAGAATATAAGGTTGTGATGATTTTCACAAGTCGAAAATCATCTATAAATACTAAACCAAACGTTGCAATGCTTTTCTCAAATGTTGTGTTGTTTGAGAAAACGGTTTCTAACCTAACTAATATAACTGCCAAATATTGGGCTGTTTGGGTTAACCAATATGACCCATATTGCAGTAGAAATTCGACCCAAATAACAAAGTCATAAACTAATTACAGAAATAACTAAACATTGTCTTAAACATAATAATAAACATAAATATTTGTACTAATAACATTAAAAGGGCTAACAATTTCCCCCCTAATGTGTTAGTATCAAATTCTTGCTGAGTCTGCTTGCTTCAATCTTCAAGTAATGACATCAAAGTCATTACTATCCTGGCTGCTGTGTTGTTCTTCATCTTCTGCTTCAAGTCTAACACCAAAATGGTCTTGTCTTGCATCTAATGCTCCATCCTTTACTCCCTTGCTCTTCTGGTCTGGTAGGTCCATGGCCAAGCCATCTTTGCTTGCTTCTCCCACCTGTACTGACTTTTCAACCCAAGGCACTTGGGCAGTCTCATGATAGATCACAACTAGATCAATGAATCTCTTATAGCAATTCATCACTGCTTCACCATCTTTGATGTCTAATCCTTGCAACTGTGCTATTGTTCCCCATTTGTCACCAACAGTGACTGAGAAATAGCCACCCAAACTTTCCACAACTTTCAATAAACATAGCAGATTCAATTCCACATCTTTAATAATGGGTGGTATTGTCTCAAGTGCATCATAATTTAAATGCACAAGGTAAAACCACTTTAACATGTCCACAAACCTTTTATTGAACACTTCCCAATTCTTGTAAAGTATACTATCTTTCTTTAACAAATTCATAAAAGAAAGAAATCTGGAAAAAGAATTGACCTTGAGTGCATACAATGTTCCATTATAACCGAGATAATCATCATCAATGTAGTCTTGAGTGACATCTTTATTCCAGTCCAAATCCTCCAATCCCTTAATCAATGAACATGCATCTCCTGGATCAACAGATTCAAAATACTTTTGCAAATATTGGTTATGTTCTTTCACAACCTCTTTTGGCCCAACTCTTTCTGTTTCTTCTCCACATGGAATCTGCAGACTTGTTTCTTCATCAAAGTACATGTGATAAATACTACATCTAGAATCCTTGATTTTGACAGAAAAACCTTGTTTCCTAAGCAATTCTAAACTGAGTATATTGAGTGAGATCTCTGGTGTATATTGCACATGTCTTACTACCAAACCACCAAGTTCTGTCTTAATGGTTGCACTACCTATTCCATAAGAGAATATGAACTTTCTCTCATACTCTTCCTTCCCTATCATTTTAAACTTATGGTTGACATCATTGAATAAAATTCTCCTAGGACACATATGGTGATTGTAATTTTTACTTACATACCAGATGCTATTCCAATCTTCCTTGTCTGTCCCTTCTACCAAATAGTCTCCAAAGATATGTACCTTTTCTGGATACATTCTTTCTTGCTCAATGATTTGATTGGTGATGTCAATTTCTTGTTGTAACTCTATTCCTGCCAACTTCTTCCTATTTTCACATGCCCAATAGGCATGCCCTTTTTCTTTGCATATGTAACATTTGGACTTCTTTTCTCTCTTTGTTGTGGCAGTTTTCATCTTTTGTTCCTTCAAGCATTCTGATTCCTTTGTGGAATTGAATGCTTCATTTTCTAGTACAGTTTGTACAAGAAGTTGTTTGCCTTTGGGTGATAAACTCTTCTTCCCCCTTGTATTCTACTGGCACATTCTTTTAGGGGTTTCCCTCAGTAAATAACGGCCACTTTGGAACCTGTTGAATGTCGAATTGATGGTTTCCCATGGATTAGAGCCAGAGCTCTGATACCAATTGTTCACAGGCTTATTTTCTATTCTTCAACATGTGTTTCATGATGTTTGCAGGTTGTGTGAATTGAGTAAATCAATGTAACAGTAAAACGGGTAAAAGTAAAACTAGAACTTTGACTTTATAGAATATAAGGTTGTGATGATTTTCACAAGTCGAAAATCATCTATAAATACTAAACCAAACGTTGCAATGCTTTTCTCAAACGTTTTGTTGTTTGAAAAAACGGTTTCTAACCTAACTAATATAACTGCCAAATATTGGGCTGTTTGGGTTAACCAATATGACCCATATTGCAGTAGAAATTCGACCCAAATAACAAAGTCATAAACTAATTACTAACTAAACATTGTCTTAAACATAATAATAAACATAAATATTTGTACTAATAACATTAAAAGGGCTAACAACGTTTTGGAAATAAATATTCATTCAAAATATATAGTTGAAATGTACCTGCGCGAAGAGCAGGTGTATCTTTAGAAGAAGCTTGGAACAAAACAAAACCAGGGTCCGAATCCGACTGCGGAAGATACGAACCAACTGCGACTTCTTTCGCGAGTAAGGGTAAAGGAGAATGCAATGTAAATGGAGCCAACAATGTCAATCCTTTCAAAAAGTTTCTTCTTGATGGTTGTTGATGAGCAAATGAGCATGAAGAAGAATCAGTGAATGTAGTTGTGGTAGTAGTGAGTTTGTTTGAAGAACAGGTAATGGAAGATATTGATGAAACTGAAAATGAAGCCATTGTTATTGTTGTTGTTGTTGTTGTTATGGTTGTTGGTCTCCCGCTATAAAATCTGTTATTGGATCAGGTTTTGTATTTGTTCGCTCTCTATACTGCCACCTATTCATGTCTTTTAGTTCATTTTTTATTTTTTTTAGATAATAAAAAAACAAAAAATAAAAATAAAATCACAACAATAAGTATAGCTTAAGGGTAAATTTATTTTGAATAATGTTAAAAAAAAACAATTGTCAATGAGAAGCGTAAAAATGATAAAAAGGGATAAAACTTACAAACTTTCACAAGATCAGATATGTTTGTTGGTGGATAAAAAAGTTCTGAATGAAGTTTACGACTAAATCAATTAGCTCTTACTATCTCCGTCCCATATTAATTATCCAGTTTGACTTTTTGTAGTCTTTCTTATTTAACGTTGACTTTAAATATTTTTGTTTATGTCATATTATATTTGATAAAAATTATACCAATGAATATACATTTAAAGCAAAATTCGTTCATATAGTTTGCAGCAAGTATTATATATAACACAAACAAAAATATTTAATGTCAAAGTTAAAGAAGAAAACTACAAATAAATCAAACAAAACAATTAATATAGAACGGAGGGAGTATTACATTTCAAGTCACACATCTTTCCATTCTGTGCCCTATAGGCCGATTTATGGACTAGGCTAATTGGGCTTGCCAATTGCTTGGGTCTAATGTTAATCCACTAAGTCTAACTTAATGATTTGTTTTTTCATTACTTGATCACGAGTTACTTAGGTAATGTATAATGTAAATACGATAATTACATTATAACAATGGTGTCTATATGTATATGTGTGTGACCTCACAGACTCACGTGTATCTAGTTGTACAATTATTTATTATTCCACGAGAATAGTCCAACAGGTTGTTCCTTCTAAGATTCTAATCTCTTCGAAATTGATCGGGTTCTACCCAAAATCAGTATGTCTAGAGGATTGTTCTGGCATCTGAAAAAATGTTGTTGCTTCAGACAGATCGAATTTGAAGCCGAACCATCAATACATAGTCATCTTATAGTGGTAACTCCAACTAAAAACATATCTATAGTCTAAGACATTAAATTTAATGAAATGGATGATAAAGATTATATACTCTTGGTATCGAAAGTTGGGTTGACTTGCCAAACCCGTCTAGACCGACCCAAAAACCGAATAAGGGTAAAACGTGAACCGAGAACCAAATCAAGTAAAAGCTATCGAAACTGAAACCGAACTGAATAAGGTCGGTTTGGCTATTTCGAACGGAATAAGTGTGTTTTGACCCGACCAAACCGAGTAAAACGGAAATGATTATACAAAACCGAAAATCGAACCAAATAAAGTTGGTTCGGTTTGGTTTGGCCTGGTATCGGTCAGTTTAATGGTTCAGGTTGGTTTTCGGGTAATTTTGCTGACCTGATGAGTGATGAAGCCAATGTCTATTTTATTAAATTAATCTAAAGAAATAAAACAATTGTTTATTATTGTAAATTTGTAATGGCAAACAAGAGCAACAGAGGGGAATATTTGTAGTATGCCCTAAAAAACAATTGAAGAAGAAGAAAACAAAAAAGAAATGGTGAAACTTGAGTCATTTCCAAAGAGGCCTTAAAAAAAAAAAAGATATATTGTGATCATCGTCGTCATCATCATCATCCCTTAGGGCTAGCCTTTCTTTTCAATCAATCGAACAAACGATTTCCCCGTAAGTTCTCCATCAATCTTTCAAATTTTCATTATTTCTATTACCTATTTCTTTTATTTAATTCACATTTAGGTTTATCACAAACTGTTAGCATTTAGATTTATTCTTATACTACGTAGCATATAGTGTTGGTGATTTTAGTATACCTTTTACAACGGGTTTATCCTCGGGTAGGGGTAGGATCTGTCTACATTCTACCTCCCCCATACCCCGCCCCGACGGGAGGGTATGTTGCTGATTATTTTTTCCACGAATAAGAGGGGGGGTTGTTTAAGCTTATTTTTGGGTTATTTTTTATACAAGCTTATATAAGCCGATAAGGTTCAAAATAAACCTAGGCTTATGAATCATCATACGCCCAAACATAAGCTTAAACAAACACCCCCCACTGCTTCATGTTGCAGGCCGGGGGGGGGGGGGGGGGTTGGGGGTTGTGCTGGAAACCCGTAGTTAATTTTCGAAAAAAACATCAATTTTTCTTAAGTGCATCTGGTCTATCAAAATGTGTTTCTATATTACGGTCCTAAAAAATTTGTGCACCTGGTCATGTTTAGTCCTGGTTCCGTCCCTGTCAGTAAGAAATGCAATAGTACTCGAAAAATCTATAATTTGTCGGAAAATTTCGTTCCAGCTCATTCATAAAAGGTTCTAGGATAAATAAGCAGCTTCTCACCTAGTTTTCAGAAACTGCTTATTTTACCTCAAAACAAGTGGATAAGCACAAGTGGTGAACATGAAACTGCTCTGAAAAAACAAGCAGAAAAGATAAGCAATCCCAAACACCCCCTAAAACGGGACAAATGAAAAAGTGCAAAACTTTTAATTGAAGGTTTGGATGTATGATAGCTGATGAATGCAATGTTTACTAAGTAGGAAGTAGAGGAGGTTGAGCGTTATTGCACTTGTAGACTTCTTTCAGTAACATACCGGAGTGATTTTGTTAGGGGAAAAGTATCAAGATAGGTAACGAAAGATCCGAAATTTGATAGTGTGGGATATGAGTAATTTCCTCAAAAGGTGTAAAGTTTCAGCTTTTTTGATAAATTTAGGACCGTAAAAAGTTAAAGTTTTGACAAGTTTAAGGACCCAGACTTTGTTCATATTTAACAAAATTTCTCTTTTTATATGAAAACTTGAATTTTTACCTCCTTTTGATGAGCGGAAAATTTTACTCAAACCCTGCATTGTCAAATTGGGATTATCATGGCCATTTCCTTTTCTCTAATCATACAGCTCATTATTCATAGCATCTGATCCTAAAGTTTACATCACTCTTGTCCAATCTCATTAAATTAACTACTCCTATTTATCATCAACGGTGGTTGTGTCAAGCTTGTCTATATCTCGTCATCCTGTCCTATATTGATTAGTTATTTTATTAAGTAAAAATTTGGGTGAAAGAAGTATGATTTTATCTTAGTAGTAGAAATAGGATCCAGGTTCCGCAACTTAGAAGATAAATACCCATGTTTTGTTCTCCAGATTTCACTTTTGGAAACATAGAAATAATGATCATTTGGTTGGAAAAGATTAGGTTTGTTTAGCTATCGTATGATTATTGCTTACTTTTCTTATTATATGTTGTGGGTTCATATTTATGCAGGTTTCGAGTTCAATGATGAATGCCAAAATGAAATCAAGAAATGTTGCAGAGAATGGGGACACGGCTGAAGACTCCATACTTATGACCTTGATAGGCAATGGTGAAGATTTAGCCCCTATGGTAAGGCACTCATTCGAAATGGGGAAGCCTGAAAGTCTCCTCCACCAGCTCAAGAATGTTGTGAAGAAGAAAGAAATCGAGATTGAGGAGCTCTGCAAGCTCCACTACGAGGAATTCATTGTTGCAGTTGACGAGCTTCGTGGTGTGCTGGTTGATGCCGAAGAGTTGAAAAGTGAGCTTGCAAGTGATAATTTCAGGTTGCAAGAGATAGGGAGCGCGTTACTTGTAAGACTTGAAGATCTGCTTGAATCCTATTCTATCAAGAAGAATGTTACGGAAGCTGTTAAAATGTCAAGGATATGTGTTGAAGTATTGGATCTTTGTATAAAGTGTAACAAGCATGTTTCCGAAGGTCAGTTTTACCCTGCTTTGAAAGCTATTGATCAGATAGAGAAAAGTTATATGAAGAATATTCCCATCAAGACTCTTAAAAATCTAGTCGACAAGAGAGTCCCGGTTATTAAGAGTCATATTGAAAAGAAGGTTTGTGGTGAAATTAATGAATGGTTGGTTCATATACGAAGCACTTCAAAAGATATTGGACAAAAAGCAATAGGGTTTGCTTCTTCTGCTCGTCAGAAAAATGAAGATATGCTTGCTCGTCAGAAAAAAGCAGAAGAAGAGAGTTGTTTAGGGCTTGGAGATTTTACTTATTCATTAGATGTTGAAGAAATTGATGAAAGTTCTGTTTTAAAAATCAATCTTATGCCTCTATATCGGGCATATTATATCCATATATGTCTTGGGATCAGTAATCAGTTTCGCGAATATTACTACAAAAACCGTGTGTTGCAGCTGAGTTCAGATCTGCAGGTCTCTTCATTTCAACATTTTCTTGCATCGCATCAGACTTACTTAGCACAAATTGCTGGATACTTTATAGTTGAGGATCGGGTTCTTAGGACAGCTGGTGACTTACTATTGGCTAATCAGGTTGAGGCAATGTGGGAAACTGCTGTATCTAAGGTGAAGTTGACTTTGGAAAACCAATTTTCTCAAATGGACACTGCCAGTCATCTTTTACTTGTAAAGGACTATGTGACACTTTTTGGGGCTACTTTACGACAATATGGGTATGATGTGGGTCCCATTCTTGATACATTAACCAAAAGTCGTGACAAATATCACGAGCTTCTATTGGCAGAGTGTAGACTCCAAATCAAAGATGCTATTAGAAATGATAGTTGTGAGCAAATGGTTATAAAAGAGTCGGAATACCAGTCAAATGTCCTCTGTTTTCAACTTCAAACCTCAGAAATAATGCCGGGTTTCCCGTATGTTGCTCCGTTTTCATCAATGGTTCCTGATTGTTGTCGGATAATTAGGTCGTTCATTAAAGATTCGGTTAACTACTTGTCTTATGGTGGTCAAACCAACTTCTTTGACTTTGCAAGAAAGTACCTTGATAAGTTATTAATCGATGTACTAAATGAAGTCATACTTAGCACAATTCAAAGTGGTAGCATTGGAGTATCTCAAGCAATGCAGATCGCTGCTAATATTGCATTTCTTGAAAAAGCTTGTGATTATTTCCTTCAAACTGCATCAAAACAATGTGGTATTCCCACTCGAATGGTTGCTAGACCACAAACTACTCTGATGGCGAAAATGGTTTTGAAAACTTCAAGGGACGAAGCGTATCTCGCTCTTTTGGATCTGGTTAACCATAAGTTAACAGAGTATCTTTCACTTATGGAAAATGTGAATTGGATTATAGATGATGTGGTTCAGCACAAAAGTGGTTACATGAATGAAGTTGTTATTTATCTTGACACTATATTATCAACTGCTCAACAAATTTTACCGCTGGATATTATGTACAAAATCGGTAACGGGGCCCTTGAGCATGTGAACAACTCTTTTATGGACCTTCTTCTTAGTGATAGTTTGAAGCGATTCACTGCAAATGCTGTAATGGGAATCAATAATGATATCAAAACATTAGAACTATTTGCAGATGAGAAGTTTCATGGTACTGGATTGAGTGAAATATATAAAGAAGGTAGTTTCAGAGGCTGCTTGCTAGAAATCAGACAATTAGTAAATCTTCTACTGAGCAGTCAGCCTGAGAACTTTATGAATCCTGTGATACGCATGAAGAACTACAACACACTCGATTACAAGAAAGTGGGCATCATCTGTGAGAAATATAAAGATTCACCTGATGGCATATTCGGGAGCCTTTCTAACAGAGGTGGCAAGCAGACTAACCGTAAGAAGTCGATGGACGTGTTAAAGAGAAGATTGAAGGAGTTCAATTGAGAATTGCTTAAAGTTTTGCGGGAGTAGTATAAGTTAATTTTTCTTGTTTTGTACCTTTTGTTTTTATTTATTTAATTTTCTGGACGATAAATTCTACCTAATTGTCTAGTTCCTTTCCATCTAAGTTTTAATGGAAGTATTTTTATATCTATTCTTATGTTATCTAAGTAGTTATATCGGAGCATATAATAGCACCATGGTATTTGGTTGATATTCTACATGCTGCTTGATGAAGTATTGTTGCACATAAACTCTTGCAGACCCATAGATCTGGTACATTCGTGTCTACCATGCTTATTTATAAACTTTATAAAATGGTTTCTTTTGGATGCAGCAATCACTAAAATCTGATTTTGTGCGTGTGCATTTGGCGACTTTGTGAGGGCACTATGTTAATTGTCTGCAGTATTTCATACTATAAGAGATCTGAATATTGCTGATTGAAGATTAGAGGTACCACTCCCTATATTTTACCATAGATTCATAAAGTTCCAGTTCTTGAGACGTTTAGGATTAGATGCAAGTGTTTTTCTTTTTGCAAATTCTTGCAATTTAATGGCTCATATCAACCCTGCACTGGCCCATGTGTACTGCTATTGTATTGTTGATGCTTTTGAGTTAAGCATGATACCTTGTTATAACTTTAAGGGCAAAATACCTATTAATGTACTATACTTGCCACAAATATTACTTTCGTGTACTGAGCGAATTTTTTTCCTTATACGAGTACTGAACTTTTATCTTTTGGTCTTTTTGATGTACTTTGTGACATTTTTGCCCCTGGGTTTTTAATAATTTGAGGGGCAAAAACGTCAAAAAGTACATCAAAAAGACAAAAAAAAAAAAAAAAAAGTTTAGCACCCATATAAGGAAAAAATTTTGTTCAGTACACAGAAGTAACATTTGTCGCAAATATAGATGTGTAGGATTATTCTTCTGAATATTTTAGGAACTTTATGACTAACTGAAAACGGAAAACCTTCCATTATGTTTCATGCTCTTGTTTTTTGGTGTATCTGTTTGATTGCTTAAGAAATACTGAGAAATGAGAATGTTGGTTTTGCTGCAAAGAGAATATGTAACGAAGGTTTTACTTCCCTCTTTTATTAGAAACAAAATGTATCTTTTACTTTTTTTTTTTTGGGTAACCATAGTTTCGCTCCATTGTTCATATTTTCGCTGTCTTGCCTACAGAATGTAGAAATATGTTACATTAAGACCAAAGACTCAAATTTTACCTATCCCCAAAAAATGGTTTACTTCAGCAATATTCTTGACTTAAAATGTTAAAAAGAAGTCATAGTTGGAGTATAACTTTAGCTTTGCTCCTACCTATATTATTCTGTCTATAAAAAATGGTTAAAATGTTATCTGTTATTCTGCTTGGGGTGTCTTAATACCTCTTGTCGTTGTGAACGTTCTTGTTTGGTTGAAAAAGTATGAGCTAAAACCTAGAATAATTCTACTGAAGCTTGCTATTGTGTTTTAGTCAAAATTCTCTGATGTGGCCACAAATGGTAGATAGATATGATAATGGGATTATGGAAACCTTGATCGTATTTGTATGTATATTTTGGAAGGAAATCTATATAATGTTCTAGCACAGAATCAAACAATATAGTTTTATCAAAGGACACACAGAATGATTTTTAGCATCTGTTATGTCTGTATACCCATGTTGATACATGGTTTTACTTTGAATAAATTAGTTCACTGGAGTGAAAATCCTTTTGGCTATGACGTCTTTTAAATTTTAGGCTTATTAAAACTCTCCTATAAGCTCACAAGCTTAAGACTAGATGCAATTGTCACTATACTCATCATTGCAATCTCATTATTCACTCCTTTCGTCAAACCAAGGACCAAACAGCTATAGTACTAACCATCAAACCAAACACGTACGCACACAAACATCACCACCACGTTTGGTGGTCAGCACCACCAAAACACCTTCAACATACTCTCTTAATGTGCAATATAGGGATATGGGAGAAGTGTAGTGGTAACCACGAGTGATGGTGGTTGTACCTCAGCCCACCACTCGTGGTTGAAGTCACCATTGTGAAGCTTGTCCAACCACTTATGTAAACTTGTTTTAGTTATATAAGTTAAGAAGTTTTAAAGCTCCTCATAAAACCTTAAACAAATACCCTTTTAATCATCACTTGGAGCCTCTCATATGAGAGTTGCTTTAGTAAGGTGTGTTTAGCTTAGATCATATATTTATTTATATATACTGGATGAGTACCCGCATATAGCGATAGTGTATAGCGATTAATTATTATACTTGCAAATTTACGATTCTTGTGTGATACTTAATGCAACACTTAAAAGTTCAATAGTAACCATTACGAGAGAAAAAAGTTTATGGGTTGGATCCAAAAAGTAATGAAAATCTGAGGATTTTTATAACTATTAGTTTAATAGATGCTATTACNGAGTTTTTAATCAAATAAATATTCTCTTTATATGTATTATAGATAAAAGAGCTCGTTTAAACTAGCGAATGCAATCGAGTTTCATGTTTAAAGCTCAAGTTCGAGCTCAATGTTTAAAGCTCGAGCTCGAATCGAGCTTATAGAGAGCCGATCTCATTTAGATCACAAGTTGCCCGACTCATTTCACTTCTAGCAATAACATTTACTTTTGATCGTGTCATAAGTTCACAAAAATGTCTTCACAGTTCATGTTACATGGTTTATGAGTTTGGTTCAACAAAGATAAAAAGAAATAAAAAAATAAAATCAAAGATCATGTGAAATAGTTCTAGCCACTGCTAACTTCTCAATCAAAATGAAAAAACCACTTATATAGTCTTTTTCAAAAATTAAATATATCATAAATTGTTAATCATTAAGTAAAATTAATTACGCTATCATGTTTTGTTCAAAAAAGAATTACATTATCATCCTTCAATTGAACGGTACTTCTATATACTTTCGACAAATTGGTTTTTAAGTTTTTTTCTTTTGTGAGTGTTGAAATTTATGCCCTGATAAATCATATTTATAATTTTAAAAATCATATGTAATTTGTGAAATTACATTTGATTTGAGATTTGAATTTTAGAATCCACATCATAAATCGCATGTGATTTCGTATAGCGTAATATGTAATACCCATAAAAAAGCGAAAAAAGAAGCTTGTTGCATGTGATTTGTAAAAATATGTTTTTTTCAATGAGATTTTTTATCGCTTAACAATAAATCATGTGCGAGATATTTTGTTCTAAAAAAATGTATTGTTCTTTTGATTAGAAAAATGAATAGTTAAGATTTTTCCATTTCATTTTTAGTTTTTGTTGATCTTTATTGAATTTAATCATATGTACCAAAACATAAAATATGTCGATCATTTTTTCTTTTTACATTATACATTATTAATATTAGAAAACTTCAAACCACAGAAATGATATCGAATAAAAACAAAATCAATTAGTGGGCGAGTGCAAAGTGATCGCCAAACAGATCGACACCTGGTCACGGGCTGGACAGCCGACTTAGTCGGCATGCGCACACAATATCCTTATCCTATACGAACAGGATATAAAGACAGCAGTATTAAACCATAAATGTTTATATTCACACCTTGAATATTTTTAACAAAATGAAAGTTTGCTAAAAAGTGAATAACAAAGCAACACAAACCAGTTTCTAGAAGGAGAAGTGATAGTCATCCCTAATAAAGTAGACTTGACCAAAGGCATACAAATTTAATTGGTGGATGGAATGGATCTTTCATAGTTGGGGGACTCACCACTACTATCAAACTCATACCCATTGTCATTCCTCGCAGCATACCAAACGCACCCTTAGGGTGCGTTTGGTATGCTGCGAGGAATGACAATGGGTATGAGTTTGATAGTAGTGGTGGGTCCCTCAACTATGAAAGATCCATTCCCCCCTCAAGAGTTGTATATGGAGTATGGAATATATTAGACTTTCATAGTCATAATTGTGGGCCCAGGCATCCTAAACAAACACAAACTATCACTTTCATAGTGATAGTTTGATTCCCTTAGTAGGAAACCAAACGCACCCTTAAGTAAGCCTAGAAAACGAAATGATAGCTACCCCCTAAATAGACTAAACCAAAGGCCTACAAATTAATTGGTGAATTTATCTATGCTACATCATTCTACTTAGAGGGCTAGGAGTGGCAACGCTTTAACGCCGTTATGTCCGATGTGGCATGCGATGCGTTGCATTATCCATACCGACCTAAGAGGCGTTGTTATGGCGTTGAGAATTANCTTTTAGCCCAAGGGTTATATTTTTCAAAACACCCCCCTTTGGGGTTAACGGTATTTTTTTTTTTCTTTTATATTTTTTTAACTCCTCTATGAATACAACACCCTTTTACCTAATATTTTCACACTTCCTCACACAATAATTATAAACCCTATACATTGTGGCTTATTCTCTCTTTTATTTTGTCGAAGAAATGCAAACTTATGTTCAGAAACTATGTGAGTAAGAGGATACGGCTCGCCAGAATGCTATTGTCGAAGTTATCAAGATGTTTGAGCACACAATGGCAAAGAAGGAATGGTTGAGAAAAAAAATACACGAAGTGCAAAGACATTTCGCTAGAAAGACAAGTTGTGATCAACAAATTTTGAACGATGAAGCTAGGAAAGATGACACCATTAGTGAAACGTTGTGGAAGTTTGTTTCACAGATACAAAACAACATCAGCAACAAAATCCGTTGGAGTTATGAAGAAAACAAAATTGTTGGTTCCGTATCACAACAACTGAATCAACTTGGGCTAGATGCAAACGGGGGCGTGAATGCGAGATGCCAGCGTAAACCCAAGAAGATAGAGAGTTCCACATGCGAGAGTAGCCTTCCTCCTAAGGCGAGCGAAGTGACGTAAGGCGAGCGTTTGAGTGAGTTGAGTGAGGAATTGAGGTCCCTGAGGAAGCGTGCATCAACTTCAGCAGATGCGCATGGATTTAATTGTGGCAAGAGGCTTTAAAAGAAATTGAAGCAAAATAAGCAAAGATTCAACAAGAGTGGGAGGAGAAACTCATGAAAGAAGAAGCAAAAGCGGTGGCGTTTAGGTTGGATTTTGGGTGTGTAGAGTCTCCAGAGTATGATTCTGCATGTGGGGAGCATTCAGATTAAGCTATATTTAGGTATTTCGTATCGTATGTTTTTTTTGTATCATATCGTATTTCGTATCATATCATATTTCATATTGTATTTTATGTAATGTTTATTTAACGTTTATGTTTATGAATGAAATATTAGTGAAGGGTTTATTTGATGATTGAAATATTAGTTAAAGGGTTAATTTGCAAACTGTATTTTTTAAAAAAAGGGTAGGTCCCAAAAGTAGTGTTATTTAGTGTTATGATAAAAGGTGATTTGGTGTTACGTTATTTGGTGTTGAAATGGTGTGACGCTGACGTGGCAAGGAATTTGGTGTTAACTTGAGTTATGACTCCTAGCACTGAGTGGAGGGTGTGATTGAGATTTTCCCTTATCACATCATCAAAAAATATCATTTATCATTTCCTTCAATTTTCTTTTAACCGTTGCAGCACATTGTCTTTTCTTTTAATTTTTTTCTTCAATTTATTACTCCCTCCGTCCCAAAATAAGTGTCTAGTTTGACTTTTCAGAGTCAAACTAGTTCAACTTTTTATTTTTTTTCTTTTCTTGTGTATTATATAATACTTGATAAAAATTATACCAACGAAAACCACACTTAAAACCCTATCCATTCATATATTTTGCATCAATTTTATATAACACCCGCAAAAATAGATACGGTCAAAGTTGAACCAGTTTGACTCTGAAAAGTCAAACTAAACATTTATTTTAGGATGAGGTAATAACGTTTAAAATTACTGACAATCATTCACAACAACTAATAACTTAAACACTCTTTCTTATAAAAATCAATCTCTCTCTCTCTCCGTCCTTTCAAGACTCAAGTCTCGTATGCAAAGAAAAAGTTGGTTTCCCTAATAATGGGTTTGCTGGTCCCGCAAGGGAAGATGAATATATATGTTATTTTTGGGTTTCCGGAACCCCACACCTTTCACACTTATTTTCATAGCCACACCAAATTATAATATGTGTAAACACTAATTCTTTACTTTAGTTTAAGTTATTGATCAATTCACTTGTGATGATCACACAAATAAAAAAATATCTAGACATATCAAGTAGAAAGATATATCATTTTGTTTATTTCTAATATACCCTTTTCTAAATTCCTAATCCTAGTTTCAGATATCAGGCTAAACAATATACTTATCAAACCCATCAACTATGTTAGCATCATATCACCATTCAACACACTACTAAACCCATCATTGAACATGTGTTATGGTCACAAAACAAAAAAAATATAAAAATACGCTACTTTATACAAACATAGCCCACAACATACCCTCACACACATAAAACACTAGAATCTGTTTGGTGGTGTAGACCACCGAACTAGTGAAAAAAATTTCCATCCGCACATGGTTGTTCCCTTGTGCTATAGTTATGCCGTGTGGTCATGCTTGGTGGTCGATCACCAACCATAGTGCATAATCTTACATCCTTCATTCTTTAAAAAAAAGTAAAAATTATTACAACATCTTCCTTCCTACTGATTCGAATTTCCCACAAAAGAATTAAACATCGTTAGTGCTTTTTTCTATTGTTTAAGACTATGTCATCACAGATTGAATTGTCACTAAAATAGCTAATCCGAAGTTTACTATAGTTTGAGTTATGACATGATTCACTAACACCAATGCATACATGTTTCAATGGGATGAAATATATAAATAAGAATATACGATTTAACCATCAGAATCTCTCCCTAGCGAGGGAATAGACATAGTGCAAGGCTAGAATTAACGAAAAATAATAAATACAATAATCATAAGGGCATATTACAAATAAGAATTTGCTAAACATAACTTTATTGGTTTTGTTTAAGCATTTTAAGTTTACAAATATGAGAATTAATGAAATGATGTATTCTATAATTATATACTTCTAATCAGTTTAAAAGTCATAAGTGATGTTAACTATGTATTGTTTGTTTGATGTTTATTAAATTTTTATTATGTAATTATTAAATGTTTAAATAAAACACATAAAGTTAGGTTTAGTAAATCCCATAAAGATAATATAAAATAATATGAAATTCTGGTTTAATTAACTCTTATTCTATATAACATTCATTAAAGTGCTTTGAAAGGCGGCAGTGTTCCGAAGCCGCCTATTTGGAGGTCGGCTTGAGGGAGTGTGGCAGCTTGGGTGTAATGTGGAGCTGCAGATTGAGCCGACACTGTTCACACGCCGAGGCAATATAAAAATTAAATATGATATTAAATTTTCATTTATCATTATGACCATGTATACACATATTTAACATATTTCTTTTTAGATCTATATTATAAAACAGGAAATATGATAAGGTTTGCAATCGTTATTTATGTGTCATCATATTAGATCTTTTTTTAAAAAACAAATCACACGGAAAGGTGAACAGGAATTTTGATCCACTCATTATAACCATAAAACTCGTATTTAAAACAAATCGCATGATTGTGAGAATGTGTAAAAGTGACTCTTATACGACTGATGGTAAACGTGGTTAATTTTTTAATTTTATTTAACTATTAATATACATTAATTAGATTACAGCAGAAGTAATTAAAATATCAAAGCCTTTATCATTCTAATGATCCAGTTACACGGGTATGACTAATTAAAATAGAACAACATATTAACAATCATATGTGTACCTTGTGATTCAGATAGGAGATCAATCACGAACTAAAGATCAAAGTGTATGATCATATCTATGGATAGTCCTAACACCCTAGCAACTTCATTTGGATGCTAGTGCTTGATTAGGAACTTGAATTCCAATGGTAAAATCAAGTGAATCCCTACTTTTTAATTTGGGTATGTATAATACTCTTAAAGTATATCTTCTGTTTAAATAGAAGTTATACATTAGCAATTATAAATAGATAATTTTTAAAAGATTTGATAACATCTAATAACATAATTATCTTTTCCCCTAAGTAATGGCTAAAGCCCAAAGCCCATACACCCCTATAGAAACGTACGACCCAAGGCAAGCTGATGGGCTTCCATCTTCTTGTCTAGTTTAGGCCAGCACTTGTTTAATCAATTTAACTGATTAAACCCAATAGCGATTTTGCCTTATTTGATCATTTATATATTTATAATAAATATATAAAACTGAAGCCTCGTGTTACTGTGTGCAACATCATAGTCTCATATATTATCGACAATATTTTGTTATATTATATAACGCACATAATCTTACAAGAAGCTGTGAGGAATTATATAAAATTGTGTGTTAATACAAATAATGTCAAAAACGTTATTCGCATTATTCGATCTTCTTGTGTTTTGATAATCCCAAAATATAAAGACATGTTACGTAAGGTTACGGTTAATAAGTTTTTAATCGAGGAAACTTGTTTCTTCTACATAGCTACTACAACGTCACTTCAGGTATGAACAAACTTTATATCGACATTAGTAAAGTGATCAAAGAATTTTATTTTCTCCTACACTTACATTTTTAATTTTGACAAAATATTTTCTCAAAAGTATTTTTGTGATTTTTAAAGAAATGTTTTATTAAGAAAATATATTCAAAATTCAAACTTGTAACAGCTATATTTCCCCCCAAAATAGTTGAGTTTTCACCAAATAAGTTTTCACCACGTCAGGACAAAAATGGGAGCGTCTGTCGGGACGGTCCCTTAAAGTGGTTGGCGGTCCCTTAGTGATAAAGGACCATCGCCTATTTAAGGGACTGATGCGTGGGTTTTGCAACCTTTGCACTTAGGTTTTACCTCTCAAGGGATCTTGAGAAGCTTACAACACCCACCAGGCAGTGTACCTGACTGATGTAGTATAGTGAAGTGGCAAGTACCGGGGGATTGATCGTTCTCTCGGGGAATAGTGTCGTTAGGCTTGAAAAGCTACTCTAATTAGGTCTAAGGGTTGAGGGATGATTCTTTTTTTTATTTTTATATTTTATGAAAGCAAGTAAAAATCTCGGTTTTTGGAAGAGTGAGCGGAATTAGTTGCTAGTCAACTAACCCAAATAACTACTTTTGCAATTAAAATAAAATAACAAGAAAAAGTAAATAGTTGTGAAACTTATATGAGAGAAATATGTGTTTGCTTAGATTTCCTTACTCCCTAGCTATCTTTTATATGTTAATTGGTTTGTTGTAATTGTGTGGATGACGGGTTGTATTCCTTTAAACCATTCGTAGGGCCGTGTACGATCTTCCCTAAATCTATAAGCTCCTACTTCACTCCTATGTCGAGCCGACTTAAAGCTCCTAACATGGGATCATTAGAATTCGCTCATGCATTAAATACAACCAAATAATCGTAGTACACATCCGATTCATGTTTCTTAAGACGTTCAAGCAAGTTACCGTATAGGAGGTTAGCCAGTTTTCTTAAGTCTAACATCGACTTCACCCACCCACAATAATCACAAACAAACCAACAACATATAATCAATAGCTAGGTTTCATTAGATCCAAGCAAACACAATAAAGACCTAGCCTAGCATGTTAATTGAAAGACAAGCATAAGATATAATCACACAATACATAGACATATTGAATGATTTGGAAAAGACTTATCTTCAATTAAGCATCCAAGTTTCAAGGGTGGAAAACCCTCAAAAATACAGTAGAAAAACGAGCTAGGGTTTCTTCCCAAAAGTTGCACACTAATGAATGAAAATTAGACGAATATTTATAGAATTTACAATCTGACGGCGTCACCTTATAGGGCGTGACGCCGTCACCTCGCCGCCAAAACACTATTCGGATTGCTCAGATCCACTTCTGACGCCGTCCCCTTCTAATCTTCTCTGGGCCGTCTCCCTTTGTGACAAAACGTGACGACCTACATCTTGTAACACGTGACGCCGTCACGTATTAAATCTCCAAAATCTTTCTGGGGCGTCTAGTGTAAAAATCATCCACCTTGTTGTCAAAGCGTGACGCCGTCACCTGGTAGAGCGTGACGCCGTCAGGTACATTTTCCAGCATATTTTGAGACTTTGTCGTTTTCTTCACTTTTATGCTCCAAAAACGTCCAAAATGCTTCCTTTTCCAGAATTCCTCTCCAAAGTACCTAAAATGACAAAAGGAACGATTTAAGGCAATATTTGATCAAATAATTACGGATTAGGGCTTAAATGACCCCCTAAAAGCGTAACACTTTTCGCCTCATCAAATACCCTTACACTTGAGATTTGCTTGTCCTCAAGCAAATGCGCTTTTATTCCAATCAAAATATGAGCTAGGGGTCATTTAACACTAATATAAAAGTAATTACAACAAATAGTTATTCCACCCTAGTCATAACAAGCACGGAAATCATACACTAGCACCTCACAAATAGTGTTTGGATACTCTCATCTCTCGGGTGTTATAAACCTATATAACTAAATGGAAATGGAAGAAATATCACTCACTACCTGTCATAGCAAATAGATTACCATAGGCTTGGGAAAGGATCAAAAACCTTCTCCACTAGGCGTAAGCACCTAAGATAAACTATCAAAGAGGGCTTTACAAAGGGTTATAATGTTAGGTGTAGGGATATGATAAACACGGTTTGGTTGGAATAAAGGGTATTTTTAGTGGTGGCAAGTTAATTATCTTGATCAAATACATGCACAAGGTGGCGTTGCTAAGCCAAGACTCGACTCGACTTAAGCTAAAAAGAAAATAACATAAACATAAATAAAGATAAAATGAAACGGGATGGTAGTCCGTATGTTTTTTTCTACTTTTCTTTTTCCAATTTTTTTTCGTCTTTTTTGTTTTTCGATTTTTTTTTCATACACTCTTACCCTACCATCCAAAATAATACATCATAGGCGGTTCTCCCCTTACACTTGAACTTTTACATACTTTATAATTAACTATTCTAATGACTCGAATTAAGATAATTGAAAAACTTGGAGTAATTTAAAATATTAACGCACATATGGGGGTAACAAGTGACTTCTTCCCCATTACTCCATTACATTAGTACTTTTACCCATGAGTCTTAATCATCCCAAAACAATATGTACAAGGATATGACTCGACTTAGCAACCATGTAAGTAATAAGACAATTAACTAAGGGTTTAAACAAATGTCGTCACAATAATGCACTAAAGATGAGTGCATACAAGGTAGGCTAAGGCGATTTGGGTGTACATTTGGGTGGATTGTAAACAAATTCTTCCTTTAAGTAAAATGCTTAAAGTTAGAAACGAAAAGATAGGCTCTGAGGGGTGTTCTAGGGGTATCGTGTACTAAAAATGAGTACAACGCTAAGGTGTGGGAGAATTACTTGACCAATGAAGTCAATGTAATTATAATACGGGTGTAAAACATGGGTTATCCTAATGTCTCTTATCATGTAGTAAATCTAACTACACGAATGTAGTCTCACTTGTGGATTTGAGATGGTCACTAACGCAAGTTCTAGAATCTATAACTACCGGTACACACACAAGCATCAAAGATGAATGCTTTTCCTAACAATTCTAGGGGTGAACCTCACATATTTGGGGAAAATTTTTGAGTGGTACGGTTTTTGTGCTAGTCATACAATTCCCTATCCATGAGACGCTTATTAAGACCAAAGTTTCACTCCTAAATGTTGTAAAATTTTTTAAATTTGCGCTAAAATTTCCCTAAAAAATATTTCTCTCGGTTTTATTACACAAATACCCTTAAACAAAAAAAAATCAAGCGTAATAGCATTTTCTAAGGTGTCTTCATTTACCCCCTTACACTTAAACCGAACATTGTCCCCAATGTTCACATAAAAGATGTAAAAGTAGAAAAATAAAGAATGAAACAAATACTCCCCTGATTTATTTGATGTGGATCGTGTGGTAACATGGTTAGATCTTCTTCCAAGATGATGTAAAAAGCTCCAAGCTTAAAGTGACTCCAAAAGCTTGATGTCATGAACTTGATTCCATGTTCATCTTCTTGTCCAATGTAACCTGTTAAACCTGAGAAAACAATCTAGGCAAACCTTGCGTAAAATCGGCGGAAAATTCTATATATGGATNGATGTAAAAAGCTCCAAGCTTAAAGTGATGCCAAAAGCTTGATGTCATGAACTTGATTCCATGTTCATCTTCTTGTCCAATGTAACCTGTTAAACCTGAGAAAACAATCTAGGCAAACCTTGCGTAAAATCGGCGGAAAATTCTATATATGGATATAATACTTGTGGAATGAAAATTTTGCAGATTCTTGGAATTAAAGATGCAGTAATTTTTATAATCCGGCAGAAAAACTAAATTTTAAAAACGTTTTCTGGAATCAAAGGCTGACGCCGTCAGGTTTAAACCCTAACGCCGTCAGAATTGATCTGACAGAATCCTTATGTTTAGTTTCCGGAAAATTTCTGGAAAAACAATTACCTCAATTCCTGGATTCCTGCAAAATTTCATTATGACTCGATACAAGCATTTGACTCAAACAAATACTAATATGTATGTTCATTTTATATTGTTATAATTCATGTTCCAATTCGTTCTTATAAACAAATTTAGATTTCCCTTACACCTATCTTTTGCAAAATACCTTTATATGTAGTTAAGACGAAGTTAAAAACAAAATAAAGCATTTTTAAAATTTAATTTTGAAGCATGAACTAATAACAATAAAAATAAAACATACACACGGAAACAAATAAATTGAAATAAACAAACAAACAAAACAAATAAAGCTTGGGTTGCCTCCCAAGAAGCGCTTTTCTTTATTAACGAGTCTTGTAGTTATACTCAAAGTCACGGTCACCTAGTGTCACTAATGCTCACGTACCCAAGTGTGAGCCATCTAATTGTTGCCTCGTATCTCTTATAGTCATCACTTAGCTCTAAACATCCGCGATAATACCTTTTATTCTTTTCATGGGGATATTTGAGCCCTTTTCTTATATCCTTCTCACTCAAAATATCGCGAGGGGGAGCCTATTGCATCCCTCAATAGAAAAATTCTTAAATCTAGGGTGTGCATGGGGCATTTGATAAACAAAATCCTCGTCCCTGTCTAAAAATGTAATTAACCCTTCCATGAGTTTTTCGTCTAACTTGGTTAACCATTTGAAGGGCTTTCCAAACACAACTTGGGTTAAGTTACTATCGACAAACTCTCCTAGATCATCCATAATCATAAAGTCTACTTGATGATTAAAGCTCCCTACAAACACATGCAATGTCTTAGCCCTAGCAACGATATTATCTCCTTGATATTCTAACTCGTTTACCATGATTTTATTGTATTCAGCACGCGAAATTATGTTCATTGGTAAAGATGAGTTAAGGTAGGCGTCAAAGCTTCTAAATCCAATTTTGCAAGGAAATTGCATATTAAACAAACTATCTTTCTCAATCTTCGTTCTANTTATCTCCTTGATATTCTAACTCGTTTACCATGATTTTATTGTATTCAGCACGCGAAATTATGTTCATTGGTAAAGATGAGTTAAGGTAGGCGTCAAAGCTTCTAAATCCAATTTTGCAAGGAAATTGCATATTAAACAAACTATCTTTCTCAATCTTCGTTCTAGGGTCAACATAATTGAGAGGGTTAGCTCTTTCCTCTCCTTCAGGATCATCTACCACTTCCCTATCCCCTAGGTCCTCATCGAAATCCGACGAATAATAAAAAGGGCCATTTTCATGGTCGGTGTCATGGTCAGATTCGTCCATATCAGAATGGTTGTCAAATTGATGATCGGGTGATAGGTTTGGTGGGTTTTCGTTTTCAACAATAGGGGGCAGGTTGGGTAACTGAAAATTCCTACAACGGAAAACACGAATAACAGGGATCAAACGATCAATATTACTCATGAAGAAGTACTACGAACAAAGGCACAAAGAAAAGATAGACTAAAGAAAAACTAGAAAAATAAAAATAAAAATCTCACTAGAAAGGATTCTAACGAGTAGACCTAAGTAAAAATAAAATTTTCAACCTAAACAATAACTATTCCCCGGCAGGGGCGCCAAAAACTTGATGCGTGGGTTTTGCAACCTTTGCACTTAGGTTTTACCTCTCAAGGAATCTTGAGAAGCTTACAACCCCCACCAGGCAGTGTATCTGACCAATGTAGTATAGTGAAGTGGCAAGTACCGGGGGATTGATCGTTCTCTCGGGGAATAGTGTCGTTAGGCTTGAAAAGCTACTCTTATTAGGTCTAAGGGTTGAGGGATGATTCTTTTTGTATTTTTATATTTTATGAAAGCAAGTAAAAATCTCAGTTTTTGGAAGAGTGGGCGGAATTAGTTGCTAGTCAACTAACCCAAATAACTACTTTTGCAATTAAAATAAAATAACAAGAAAAAGAAAATGGTTGTGAAACTTATATGAGAGAAATATGTGTTTACTTAGATTTCCTTACTCCCTAGCTATCTTTTATATGTTAATTGGTTTGTTGTAATTGTATGGATGACGGGCTGTATTCCTTTAAACCATTCGTAGGGCCGTGTACGATCTTCCCTAACTCTATAAGCTCCTACTTCACTCCTATGTCGAGCCGACTAAAAGCTCCTAACATGGGATCATTAGAATTCGCTCATGCATTAAATACAACCAAATAATCGTAGTACACATCCGATTCATGTTTCTTAAGACGTTCAAGCAAGTTACCGTATAGGAGGTTAGCCAGTTTTCTTAAGCCTAACATCGACTTCACCCACCCACAATAATCACAAACAAACCAACAACATATAATCAATAGCTAGGTTTCATTAGATCTAAGCAAACACAATAAAGACCTAGCCTAGCATGTTAATTGAAAGACAAGCATAAGATATAATCACACAATACATAGACATATTGAATGATTTGGAAAAGACTTATCTTCAATTAAGCATCCAAGTTTCAAGGGTGGAAAACCCTCAAAAATATAGTAGAAAAACGAGCTAGGGTTTCTTCCCAAAAGTTTTCACACTAATGAATGAAAATTAGACGAATATATATAGAATTTACAATCTGACGGCGTCACCTTATAGGGTGTGACGCCGTTACCTCGCCGCCAAAACACTATTCGGATTGCTCAGATCCACTTCTGACGCCGTCCCCTTATAAATCTTTCTAGGCCGTCTCCTTGTATCTTATAACGTGACGACCTACATTTTGTAACACGTGACACCGTCACGTATTAAATCTCCAAAATCTTTCTGGGGCTTCTAGTGTAAAAATCATCCACCTTGTTCGTGACGCCGTCACCCGGTAGAGCGTGACGCCGTCAGGTACAATTTCCAGCATATTTTGAGACTTTGTCGTTTTCTTCACTTTTATGCTCCAAAAACGTCCAAAATGCTTCCTCTTCAAAGTACCTAAAATGACAAAAGGAACGAATTAAGGCAAATATTTGATCAAATAATTACGGATTAGGGCTTAAATGACCCCCTAAAAGCGTAACACTTTTCGCTTCATCAGGGACAGCCAGCTCTTTTCCTGTTGTCTATAAATAGTGAACTGTTCCCTTTCAGAAAAATAAGTCTTCCACACACAAAAACTTCTATTTTTATTTTTCTTTCTTCTTTGATCACTATAACATGTCGGTATATGTTTATAAGTGATTTCCTCTTCCGCAAAGTACAAGAGAAGAACTCTCGGCATAGATGAAGATTCAAGATGTTGTAGGTGTCCACACACAAACGTAACAAGTATTACGATTCTAGTTCTTGTAAATATTGTAAATACTTTCGACTTGTGTGTGAGTCGAGGATGGAGTTATGTGTGTCAACTTGGAAGGTGATGTAGATCCAAGAAGTCTTGTAACTAGATTAGTTCATGTATTTGTTGTGAGGAGAGTGATGTCTTAGTGTGTAGGACTTAGTTGAGTCATTGTGTGAAGGATTAGATCGGGTGATGATTCAAGTGTGTCTTGTGTGAAGGCTTGGATCGGGCGATGATCCAAGCAAATCTTAGTGTGAAGGCTTAGATCGGGTGATGATCTAAGTATGTCTCGTGTGAAGGCTTGGAGTGGGTGATAATCCAAGTTGGACNGTTGTGAGGAGAGTGATGTCTTAGTGTGTAGGACTTAGTTGAGTCATTGTGTGAAGGATTAGATCGGGTGATGATTCAAGTGTGTCTTGTGTGAAGGCTTGGATCGGGCGATGATCCAAGCAAATCTTAGTGTGAAGGCTTAGATCGGGTGATGATCTAAGTATGTCTCGTGTGAAGGCTTGGAGTGGGTGATAATCCAAGTTGGACAAGAGTGCTTGTTCGTGTGGCCACGTGGGCCTTGGAGTAGATTGGTTCTAGCTACGATTAGAGCTCGACATTCCGCTTAGTGTCGTTAAACCTTGTGTAAGCTTGTGTACGGATTGCTCCGCCTGAAGGAGTGTGTTGATATAATGATTGACAACTCTCGAGTTTGGTACCCGAGGAGTGGAGTAGGACGAAGGAGTGAGCTTCGTGCCGAACCACTATAAATCACCGCGTCTCTTGGTTGTGTTCTTTCCTTAATATTTACATTACTTGTTTGTTTATGTTTGTTAGTAGCTAAATAGATATCACATAACAAGTAGAATTCAACAAGTTTTCAATAGAATATTAACCGGACCTATAAACGGGGAAATGTTTTAGCAAGTAAAAAAGAAACGGTGAAACTATTCAACCCCCCTTCTAGTTTCTACAATTAGTATCAGAGCCAGGTTATCAAGATCTTTAGNTACTTGTTTGTTTATGTTTGTTAGTAGCTAAATAGATATCACATAACAAGTAGAATTCAACAAGTTTTCAATAGAATATTAACCGGACCTATAAACGGGGAAATGTTTTAGCAAGTAAAAAAGAAACGGTGAAACTATTCAACCCCCCTTCTAGTTTCTACAATTAGTATCAGAGCCAGGTTATCAAGATCTTTAGAGTATACTGTACTTTAAAACTTGGATCGATCTATGGAGTCTGAAAGATATCTAGAAGGGAGCTATTTGAATGAGCCACCATTTTTTGAAAATGAAAATTTTGTCATTTGGAAAAATGAATTTGAAAGTTATGTGAAATCAGTAGATCATGATCTTTGGCATTTCATTTCAATTGGTGATTTTCAACCACTGAATGTAAATTTCGAAAATCAAAATTTTATAAGAAACTTTTGCAAAACATTGAAGCAAAAATATTGATTTATAAAGCTTTGCCGTTATGGTAAAACAATTTTATGTCGAGTGGCAAATGACATATGGTAAAATATTTTAAACTTTCATCAAAGGAATGTTCAAGCCAAAGATGATGAAAATATGTTGCTAGAAAATCATTTAGTTGAAGTAGATACATGTACTACTAGTACGAATGTTTTTGTTGTAGGTAATGTTGCCGACAAGAATTACATAAGCAACCTTGTTTATGCACTAATCTACAAGTCTTGAAGTGATGACAAATGAAGAAGTCAATCTAAAGGAAAAGGTTGATTCGCCTATCTTGAAGTGATGAACGATGAAGAAGTCAATCTAGAGGCCAAGGTTGATTCGCCAAAGGCAAAGGTTGATTCTCCTAGTGAGTGCCATCAAGACTTGCTTCACATACAACACATTTTATGGTAATGTGTAATTAAGGATAGCTAGAGGCCGAGGTAAGTTTACTTACAACCTTGACTATAATGCTTGCTATTTGAGTGTTTGCTATATGCTTACGTGACTATGTGATTAATCGTTACTTGCTTGCATGCTAGATAGTATTTGTATGCTAATATGTGCTATATGCTTTGTGAGAATTAGACGCTATGTCTAATGCTTATCCTCTTTGGATTCAAGAAAATTATTTGGAAAAATAATGGTCTTACCACAACCATTATTAATATCGATTCTTACGTCAATCAATCACTATAGATGATGCACACTCTCTTCGCTCTTTATCTTTTCCCTAGTTCTCGTCTTTGATTTTTTGGGATTTACATGATTGACTTCTAGCCTTCCTTGATGCAAGTCTAGTTCGTGAACCTCATCTCGCGCACTACTCTTTCACTTCTTCTGTTTCGACTCAAAATCCACTCTTTATTCAAGCGTATCGAGTCTCTTCTACCTCTTTTGTCTCGATTCTACTCCATACCCATTCCTTAGCCTACTCGTGCGTATTGAGTCTATTTCGTGTCTTAAAACACAAAGAGTTGTCTTTTAAAACCATCTTTAACCAAAGATTTTTCGTAAGGTCCAAAACGCAAAAACCATCACAACCACAACTTTAATGCCCGACGGTCCCCTAATGATTGGCAGTCTCTTATTGATAAGGGACCGTCTGTGATTTTTGGATAAAAACACGTTTTCACTCCATATGTATCAGTAAAACAAATCAAACACTTAGTGTAACAGCCGAGTTGTTGAAAAACAAGGCCAAATCACCACCTACTACATTAAGAATAAAATCCAAGGTCTCAAGCTCAAAATCACAAAACACTTCTACATACTAATCATCAATTGTAAGTCAAACTCATCTAATTCTTTCATTTACTGTAAAATTAGATTTAGGAATCTTAAACCTTTTATGAAATTAAGTAATATTAACATCTAAGTTCAATCATAGATTAATAGTAATATTCTTATTAAATATATAGAAATGATTTCATGCAAATAATCAAAAACATGATAATCTCCAAAGTAGGAAGACATCATTACCATAATTTTGAAACATCACCTTTAATCCCACATTGTTAAATACATGTCAAAAACATTCACTTTAATTGATAATTAAAAACAAATTTTAAGAAAGGAAAAACTCAACAATTATTAATCATAACCTTGTAATTTTTCTTCTTATAGGGAACAATATGTCACACATATATGATTTTGATCATCTTCGCACCAACTCTTATGCCCCTAGAATTTCTCTTGAACCAACCACTCCGGGAAGTCACATTCGTCCCAATGTGAATGTTGAGACTCATCGCTTTCATGAGGGACGAATTGTTGATCCCTCCTTAGCCTATCATAGAGACATAAACACCACCTTTCGTGCTATAGGATTCGGTTGCTTGCTTCATATTAATGAGAAAATTTGTCCTTGGTTTGTTTTAGAATTCTTTCGACAACTTGAACTCGTACGTAACGAGGATCAATCTTTGTCACTTTGGTTTTGGATTAGGAACTTCAAATTTGTCCTTACTCTTGAGCAATTTATTCAAATCCTTTGTATCCCCAATCATGGGCAAGGCACCTACACTGAAGATTGGTGTCTTGAGTCACTCTTCAACTATTGAGAAGAGAACAGTCCTTACTGCTCCTACATACCTTCCCTATGTGAACTTGACAAACTCCCTCGTACTCACAAGTATATCCCCTTCATCAATGCAACAAAAATTCATTTGTCGGAAGTTCGTGAAGAATTGCTCAACTGGACAATTATCTTGAAAGAAAACACTCTCGGTCTTAAGGGTATTTGTGAGCAACTCCCGGCGTGTTGTGTTCATATGATGTATTATCTTCACAGTCAACAACCCTACAATCTCACCTATTTCTTTGCCAAGCGAATTCTACATCTCAAGGGTAACATAACTAAATTGATACCCTATGGGATGTTCCTGACTCGTCTCTATCACTACATCATGAACCTTCATCCTTATCTTCGTGGTCCTCAATACTCTCTCTATGATCCTGNAGGGTATTTGTGAGCAACTCCCGGCGTGTTGTGTTCATATGATGTATTATCTTCACAGTCAACAACCCTACAATCTCACCTATTTCTTTGCCAAGCGAATTCTACATCTCAAGGGTAACATAACTAAATTGATACCCTATGGGATGTTCCTGACTCGTCTCTATCACTACATCATGAACCTTCATCCTTATCTTCGTGGTCCTCAATACTCTCTCTATGATCCTGTCATGGAACCCATCAATGAGTTCATATCTCCTCCATTTTCATCTCCTCATCATCTGTCGACTATGACATCTATGATGACCCTTCACTCGAGAATGAGGAACAGGCTAAAGTCAAGAATGTCATGCAACAAGAACAAGTCACAAACACCATTGACAAGAAAACACCGTGAAGGATTATCTAGCAATATTGAAATTAGTGCCTATTTATCAGAATGTTGTACTATGAGGATTTGTTAACTTATGAATGTTGTAATTTGCAAATGCTTGCTTAAACTTGCTTCTAACTTGCATGATTGTTTTAGCACTATCCTCTTGCATCTGTTATAATTCTGAAAATGTTTAGTTACCTGCAGATTGCAGAAAAGAAAAAGTGAGTAAAAATCTGGAACCACTGCCGGCGGTCCCTTATCGAGCTGGCGGTCCTCCAGTGACAATGGACCGTCCAGCATTTAACGGACCGTCCCTCTGGGATCACGGATTTTTGCACTGTTTTCTTCTTTTCTGTAATACTAAAGTTATTGCATGATTATCACCACCTTACCATGTTTAGATAAACATTTTTGAGTGCTTAAAGTTTTCTAATGCATGCTGATGCGTGGTTTTGCAACCTTGCAAAAGGTTTTACCTCTCAAGGGATCTTGAGAAGCTTGCAATCCCCACCAGGCAGTGTACCTGACCGATGTAGTATAGTGTAGTGGCAAGTACCGGGGGATTGATCGTTCTACTTGGGGAATAGTGTTCGTTAGGACTGAAAACTACTCTAATTCGGTCTAAGGGTAAGGGATAATTCTTTTTGTATTTTTATATTTTATGAAAGTAAGTAAAATCTCGGTTTTGAAGGAGTGGGCAAAATTAGTTGCTAGTCAACTAACCCAATAAACTACAAATGCAATAAAAATAAACTGACAAGAAAGTAAATGTGAGAAAAACTAATATGGAGAAAAACGTGTTTACTTAGGTTTCACTACTCCCTAACAACCTTTCATTGGTTGATTAGTTTGTTACAATTGCGTGGATGACGGGTTGTATTAATTAATACCATTCGTGGGGGCGTGTACGTCCTTCCCCAACTCTATAAGATCCTATCTCTTCCTATGACGACACGTTAAGTATCCTATTATGGCCTCATTAATATTCTCTTATGCATTAAACACAACCAATTAATCGTAGTACACATCCAATTCGTGTTTCTTAAGACGTTCAAGCAAGTTACCAATAGGAAGTTAGCCAGTTTTCTTAAGCCTAACATTGATATCATTCATCCACAACAATTAATAACAAACCGTCAACCAATAATCAATAGCCAGGTTTCATTATATCTAAGCAAACACAAACAAACCTAGCCTAGCATGTTAATGTAAAGACAAGCATAAGATAGAATCAAACAACACATAGACTTATTGAATGATTAATGGGAGACTTATCTTTAATTAAGCATGGATGAAATAAGGGTAAAAAACCCTTACAAAGAGTGTTAAATTCGACCTAGGGTTTATCCCAAGTTTCTCCCAAAAGTTCTCTCTTTAATGAATGAAAAACATAAAACTATATATAGAGAATACAATCTGACGGCGTCACGTTATAGCATCTGACGCCGTCACCTCGCCGCCAAAATAACTCTTGGATTGCCCAGATCCATCTTTAACGCCGTCACCTTATAAAGTTCTCTGGGCCGTCTCCTTTTACTCCAACACTTGACGGCCTGGGTGTCACAAAGGGTGACGCCGTCACTCTTTAAACTCAAAATTCTTACTGGCGCGTCTCGTGTAAACTTCATATCCACCTCTTTGTCAACACATGACGCCGTCACCTTGTAAGGCGTGACGCCGTCAGGTACTGTTTCCAGCATCATTGGAGACTTTGTCGTTTTCTTCACTTTTATGCTCCAAAAACGTCCAAAATGCTTCCTTTTCCAGATTTCTTCTCCAAAGTACCTAAAATGACAAAAGGAACAATTTGAGGCAATATTTGATCAAATTATCACGACTTAGGGCTTAAATGACCCCCTAAAAGCGTAACACTTTTTGCCTCATCACATGCTTTGCCCAAATCATAACCAAGCTTGATTACTTAAACACCTCTCATCCTCTTCAACCTCATCACAATCACCTTCCATCTCTTATCCATCTCCTACAATGGCCTCATCCTCCACCTCCTTGCCAACAACAAACAAAGAACTCATAACCTCACTCAACTCACAACCACCAAACAAAAGGCCTAAGCTCAAAATCATTCGACCTCAAACCAACTTCATTGATCTCACACTCTATGACACCACAGCATCTCCAAAGTCACCACCATCCTCACATCAAGCACCAAGTGCACCACTCAGAACATCATCCACCAATGGAACATCCTACTCTTCATCAAAGCCATCCTCTAGCTCAAAGCCAACCACATCACCTTCTCATCATTCATCAAAAACTTATCACCGTTGCTCACCCAATCTAGCTCGGGTGCTTACACTCCATTTGTGAGTAATCAACAATCATCTCCTACCTTTTCTAGCTCTCCACCAACAAACTCACAAGCTCTTCCAACATACTCACCAAATCATATCACCACATCACTAAATGGACCATTGGAAAACATTCCTCCTACTCCACCATCATATCCAAACCTTGACAATCCCATTCCCTACTACTTTGTCAACAACCATACCATGGGATGTGCTTTTTGTTATCACAACTTTCATCTCATCCATTCTCTAAGAGATAAACTCCACATCATGTTTGGCCACATTGAGTTTTTTCTTGCTCAACAAAATGTGCAACCAACTCCCATTTCATCATGCCACCTTCGGCTCCACCTTCATCCTCACCATCATCCACTCCACCCTCTAACTAGATATCTTCAAATGTCTAGTCAAGAATAATCAAGTGGAAGCTATATTTTGGGCCAAGCATGCTTTGGGAGATAGCTTGTTGTATTAGTTGATGATTATTGTTCTAGTTTCATGATGTTTTAGTTATGTGATGATTATGGTTAATTTTGTATGTTTTCCATGCATGAATGAATGAATGAATGAATGATTATGTTTTAAATTATGTTAACATGTTGTGATATGTGTCATGGTTGACTTGAAAATGGACTAAAATTATTCAACCTTAAAAATGGGAAGTTACTAAAATCACAACACATCTGCCAACCAGGACGCCTACTGCCGGCGGTCCTTTATTGGATTGGCGGTCCTCAATGAATAAGGGACCGTCCACCCATTTACGGGACCGTCCCTAGTAGACGCTAAAATTCAGATTTTTCTCTTTGATTCTCTATCTGATTCATGCTCTATCTATTTGATTTCACCCTTATATCTATTTTTTCATATACACACACACACACACATATATATCTATATCTATATATATA
>LBNU01025345.1:58352-73687 GCA_014162995.1 Artemisia annua
ATGTATATCTAGATATATATGTATATATATATATATAGGGAAGGGATCGGGTACGATTTGACTTTTTAGTGCGGATGGTACGGATGAATGTGGACCGCACGATAATCCATCCATCTCATCTAAGATTAAAAAAAATGCGGTGGCATTTACGTAAATACTAAAAATGTTTACACTAAGTGTATAATATCAGTATAGATCTGAGCTACAAAAAACAAAAACTCAAAAAGAAAAATGATTTTATCGAAATTAAAAATATCAGAAACAAACGAAGGTACTTTTAATTATTTCATATATGTATTATATTGTATATTTTTTTTATTCGGCATTTAGAAAAGATATTCGGATATTAACTGCATTAATATGATGGATATTCTGATATTTATATTCTGAAATGATTATTGTTATGATATTAATATTCTGAAATGTTAATTTAATCTTTTTTGTTATTCTGAATTTAAAAAAGATATTCAGATATTAACTGCATTAATATGATTGATATTCTGATATTTATATTGTTATTATAATGTAATGATTATTATTCTGATATTAAAGTTAAATTATATAATAGCTATTCTGATATTAATATTCATATACTGATAAGAAGATAGTTACTATGATAATTATTCTGATATTAGATCTGGTAACGAGAAAGAAGGATATGTATTCTGATATTAGATCTGGTAACGAGAAAGAAGGATAGTTAATATGATATTAGATCTGTTAATGATAAAGAAGGATAGTTATTCTGATATTAGATCTGTTAAGAAGCTAATTACTATGATAGTTATTTTAATAATTATTCTGATAAATATTGCAATAAAAAAAAGTTGTTCTAATATTTATTCTGAAAATTAATTCTGTTTTTTTATTATTATTTTGATAGATTTTCTCTAATATGAATAATGATATTAGTGTACTGTTGAATTATTATGTAAGAGAAATGCTTGATAATATCAGATTAACATTTTAATATTTCAGAAATGTTTCATTAATATCATACTATTTGTTAAATGATGATGTTTTAGATTCAGATTTTGAAGAAGATTTTGAAGTTGAATACATGATACTATACAAGTTGGAGATGGATAAATGTATGTCTAAAGTAAAAGAAGAAATAAAGTTTGCAAATTCTCAAATATCTAAGACAATTATGTACCTGACAGGTGGCCCTTATTCCTTTGACACAAGAAATATTTCTCTCTTAAGTAATAATCTTAGAAAATCAAATGCAAGATGTGAATGATAACTTTGTTTGGAAAACTACAATAAGATTTGATCTTTTGGATGAAGATAAAATGCAGGTATTGTTGCTTATATTGCCCAAATTAAGTTTAAATATATGATTTTGATTTTATAAATGTTTGATCTTGATTACATTTTTTAACAGTTACATGAAACTTGCTTAGACAAAATTAAAGATATTGTTGATTCAGCCGCTGCAACAATTGAACACTTTGTAGATACTTTTGGTACATTATATGAAGAACAGTTTGGAGAACTGCATTTGCAAGTGTGGTATGATCTATCATTTATAAGTAATCAAATTAAAGATATCAGAGATCCATATTTTATAACAATTGAAGAATTAGAAATGCATGATATAGCTGCAGCAGAGTATGAAGAAAAGTTAAAATGCTATAAAGATAGTTTGTAGTTAATCTGATACTTTTGATTTACTTAATTTTTTGTTTTGAAATGCATGATTCAGATGTATATTAGTTTAAGAATTGTATTATGATATTGTTATTCTTATAATGATATTAAGAGTGAGAATATCATTTATTGTTATTACTCTGATATTCTAACTTTTAAAGTTATTGTGATATTAAAATATTATTTAGTTATTGTGATATTCATTAACAGTAAAAAGGCTAAAGAAAAAAAAGGACAAACTTGGGCCTTTTGAAGAATATTTTTGAACGAGGCCTTTTTAAGAATATTATACAAAGATTGTATTAGGATATTGTTATTCTGATTTCCATGATTTAAAATACTTTATCAATTTAGTAGTTATTCAGATGTTAATTTAGTAGTTATTCAGATATTGTTATTCTTATAATGATATTAAGAGTGATAATATCATTTATTTTAATTACTGTGATATTCTAAGTTTTAAAGTTATTTTGATATTTAAAATATTATTTAGTTATTGTGATATTGTTACCTATTTTGATTAAAAGTAGGAATGAGAATACTATTCGTTAACAGTAAAAGGGCTAAGGAAGAAAATGGGCCAAACTTGGGCCTTTTGAAGAATTTTTTTGAACGAGGCCTTTTTAAAAATATTATACAAAGATTGTATTATTATATTGTTATTCTGATTTCGGTGATTGAAAATACTTTATTAATTTAGTAGTTATTCAGATGTTAATTAGTTTGACAATTGTATTATGATATTGTTATTCTTATAATGATATTAAGAGTGATAATATCATTTATTGTAATTATTGTGATATTCTAAGCTTTAAAGTTATTGTGATATTTAAAATATTATTTAGTTATTGTGATATTGTTTCTTATTTTGATTGAAAGTAGGAATGAGAATATTATTCGTTAACAGCAAAAGGGCTAAGGAAAAAAATGGGCCAAACTTGGGCCTTTTGAAGAATTTTTTTGAACGAGGCCTTTTTAAGAATATTATACAAACATTGTATTATGATATTGTTATTCTGATTTCGATGATTGAAAATACTTTATCAATTTACTAGTTATTCAGATATTAATTAGTTTGACAATTGTATTATGATATTGTTATTCTTATAATGATATTAACAGTGAGAATATCATTTATTGTAATTATTGTGATATTCTAAGTTTAAAAGTTATTGTTATTGACTACTTTCTATATACTTTGTGACATTAAATCTTCAAAAATAATTACTTTTCTCAGGGCGTGTGTATGATTTGACATATTGAGTATTATTAATTATATATAAAATATTTAAAAGTTATTTAAAAAATTTTATGAACAATTTGATCGTTTGATGATGTCATCATATTACTTTTTTTTTGGCCATTTTTTATAACTTGTGGTTTCATGTAAGTTAGATTTTCATAAACTAACCATTTTGTTAGTTATCATGCTTAATGTTTACTATACTGAACATTAATAAATTAATGTATAATATAACTAAGAAAACTTAATATTATATTAATAAAATTCATATCGAGTTACATCTCAAAATAAAATTACATTCATAATTCTTTAGATATTCATAATATTATCAATAAACTTAACATTAGATTCATATTATATGATGTCTCATTTTCAATCTCACTAAGTGCGTTAAGCACTTCCATTTCTTCAGTACGAACTTTTATGAGCAAGTCTTCCATCTTCTTATACAGATCTGAATTCCCTAATTTCGGAAGAACTTCGATGAGGTTCTGTCTTCCTTTGGCGTTTTTTATTATTTGTTCCAGAATCTTTTTTATAGACTTTGCCTTTTCCAATTGGCGGTCATTTTCTTCAATTGCTTGCTCGGTCATCTTCAGTTTGAAGGAGTTGTTTCCTGCCATTTAGCTGTTGCAAAATAAACCCTTTTTTCTTTGTTGTTTTTATGTTTGCTTTCTTAGAGATTATGTGTGTTAATAATTTGCGTTGTGTATGTTTATTTATATAGGGAAAAGAAGTTTCAGTTTTGTTAGGTCTAGAAGTTTAAAGGTTACTTAGGCCTTTTGATATGTAATGGCATTAAGGGCTTAAATTTCGTATATGTTAAGATGGACGGTTTTCTTTTTTTATTAAAATTAAAATTGAAATTAGTGAAGCATTTAATGTGTAGAATTAAAATGATTGCATTTAGCATGAGTAATTACACCATTTCACACGCTAAACTTTGTAAAAATGCAATATATTTAATGTTTAGACTTTCAAAATTCCCTACTAAGACTATCCATAAGATATTATGTGAACTTTACTTTTGAATATAAATTTTAGATATTATGTGATATTAATTTTTAAATTATTACCAATAAGATATAATTTTAGTAATAGTAAGAATATTACAGTAACTTAAAAATATATGATATATTATCTTTGTATAACATTCTTCAAAAGGCCTCGTTCAAAAAAATTCTTCAAAATGCCCAATTTTGGGCCCATTTTTTTCCTTAGCCCTTTTACTGTTAACGAATAGTATTCTCAATCCTAATTTCAATCAGAATAAGTAACAATATCACAATAACTAAATAATGTTTTAAATATCACAATAACTTTAAAACTTAGAATATCACAGTAATAGAACAATATATGATATATTATCTTTGTATAACATTCTTCAAAAGGTCTCGTGGAAAAAAATTCTTCAAAAATAATAACTGAGTGATTTTTTTACTGCATGATGTCTATTTGTTAACTTTTATAATCTATAGAGAAAATGTAATCTGTAAGCAATCTAGAAAGTTATATAACATTAAAAAAACAAAACAAATATAACCAATTACATAATAAAATAAGTTTTTTATTAATATAAATAGTAGATATTACAATCATTCTTAATATAAATAGTAGACATTACATAAACACTAATAGAAGTTTGTTCTGAAATTATAGATAACAAATTATATAAAAATATTAAATTCAGTCCATCTTGGCTAGTTTCGTCAGCGCGTGATTAACCTTCCTTGTACGCTTCACAATTTCCCGACGCTTATCATTTAGAAGATCTATTTCCTTCATGTCTTCTGCCTGTTCTGACATGAGAAGATCAAAATGTTCCTTAAAGATATCCTTATGGCAACCAATATACTCCAACTCCTTTATGAGATCACCCCTTTTCTTAACACGAATATTCATTTGACCAATCTTCTTCGAATTTTCTTTCTCATCAGATCTTAGCGTGTCTTTTTCCTTATCGATAATAGTAAACAGAATCTTCGGCATTCGATGAGAATTAATCTCTTTCTTAATTTGCTCAATTATGGGAGTGTTAGGTTCCATTCTTTTAACGACGATTGTTATGTGATTGAGAGTAAAAGATCTTTTTCAAGTAAATGATGGTTATGTTATTATACGAACTTTGTATCTATATATATAGTATGAAGCGTTGTGTTTGTTAGTAAACGTTGTGTTTATCTCTTAGTAAACGTTTTGTTAGTAAACGTTGAGTTTATTAGTTAGTAAAGGTTGTGTTTTTGTTACTAAACGTTGTGTTTGTTAATAATAAAACGGTTATTGAGTATTATGGGTCAATATCAATTTTTAGGCCCAACTAAGTAAGCTCTATCGAGCCCATTAATGCCTACAGATATATATTATGATGCACTAGAATTTAAATTATGATACAGTAAACCACAAAACTTGTTAAAATTACATAATGAACAAACTTGTTAAAATCTAAATTTTATCAAAATTACAAATGACATCCTAATTTTATCGATATCCAAAGTCGTTAAATGATATTCTCATTCTTAATATCACAATAACTAAATAATATTTTAAATATCACAATAACTTTAAAACTTAGATATCACACTAATAACAATAAATGATATTCTCATTCTTAATATCATTATAAGAATAACAATATCATAAAAAAATTGTAAATAATATTCTTCAAAAGCCTCGAATAATATTCTAATTCCTACTTTCAATCAGAATAAGTAACAATATCACAATAAGTAAATAATATTTTAAGTATCACAATAACTTTAAAATTTAGAATATCACAGTAATAAGAATAAATTATATTCTCGTTATAAGAATAACAATATGATAATACAATTGTCAAACTAATTAACATCTTAATAACTATTAAATTGAAGTATTTTGAATAACTAGTAAATGTTAATAGTTATTTAAAAGTAAAGTTCACTATTTCTTACAAAATTAAAAACAAAAATGAACATAAAATAAAGATTAATATAATAATAAATATATTATTATTAAGATAAGAACATTATATTGTAAATTAAGACTTTTAAATAAAGTTCATTATTAATTGCTGAAACATATAAACTATTTTCTATTCGTCTTCAGGCTTCGAACCATATACTCCATCTTCAATTTATTTGTCGATATTCAGTATTTTTTGTCGAAGCTCTTCTATCATTGTATTACGTTGACCAATTCTGTTTTGATACTCGGATATCTTCTTTTCAGAATTTTTGTTTTGTTCTTCACATCTCTTGATATCTTTGTTATGGATCTCTATCATATGGTCTTCAGAACCAAACATACTAGAATTACCAATGTTCCAAGCTTCTTGTGTGATGCCATAAATTTTATATTTTTCTGGCATTGGAGGAGGAGATGAATCTCTAACACGTTTTTTCTTTTGATCATTTTTAGAAGACGATGATGCCATTGAATTTTGATAAAGGAAAATGAGAAAATGATTATGCCATTTGAAACTCTTTGATTTGTATATATAGACACTGAAAAGGCATAACGTTAAGTATTCAGCGTGTTTGGACCATTTATTTAAATATAATCAAGAAATATTATTATTATTATTATTATTATTATTATTATAATTATTATTATTTATTTAATTGTTTTCTTTTAACTATTTTTTGAAAATTGTGACTTTTGGTTCAAAACTAAACGACGTGCCTTTTCAATATTTTCATGCCTTTTCAGTCTCTACAAATAGTAAACGCCATATTTTAAAACTATTCATTTTATACATATTTCTCTAATACAAATTCAAATGGCCACATCATCTTCTCAAAATGATTCAAACAAAAAAGGTGCAAGAGATTCACGTATTCCTCCAATTCCAGAGGAATATAAACTTTTAGGCATTTCGGAAGAAGTTTGGAATCTTTCTCATTCTGATCAATGTGGTGCTCAACAGTTTTTGATTGAAAGCTATAACAAAATTATCAAGAATTATGAATAGAGAAACAAAGATGAAGAAAAGTTGATTTCCGAGTATCAGAAAGATATTGATGAACATAAGAAAAAGATAGAAGAGAGTCGAAATCAAATTGTGATGATTTACCAACAAATTCACCGTGCTTTAGATTTTCCAAAGCCTAAAAAAATAAAAAAAAAGTAGTTGAATTTCTATTTAATGTTTAATTATGATATTTTTATTATGATGTTATGGAATGTTTTTATTATGATGTTAATTAATACTTTTATTTTTATTTCTATCCAGTTCTTATTATTGTTTAGTTAAAAATTATTGTTATTATTGTTTAGTTAATATTAAGTTAATATGATATCAGACTATTATCAATATGATAGGTATTATGATATCAGAATACTATAACTATGATAGGTATTATGATATTAGAATACTATCCTTATATGCTATTAAGTTATATCAAGTACTCTTTTTTATTTTTATATATTAATCAATAATATAAATTAAATATCATAATATCAATATTTAAACACAACATTTGTCATCTTTTATACCCTTTATTATTTAATAAAATGTTAAACGACTAAATAAACTATCACAATATTAAACAATTTAAAAAGTTGTTTAAATTATATTAAACAATTTATTTTACAAGTTTAATTCATCTTTATTACATGACGAAATCAAATTAAGCATATTAAGCGGCTTATGATATACTAATATTTATTTAAAGTTAAGTACAAAAAATAAAAGTTTTTTCAAGTTTTATACTATATATTATTTTAGTTAAATATCACAATATAAAAGAAAAATTAAAAATATCACACAAAATAAAAACTTAAAAAAATTAATTCTTATAGTTGATAATCTTTATTCGAGTATATTAAATGCTTTTTATAATAATCAAATTTTTAAATTTTATTCTTCTACTGGAATTTAAGATGACATAAAAAAATGAAATATCACACAACACTAAAATTTTAATTCATCTTTATTTTAAGAAAAATAATAAATGGTAGCTTTTTATTAAAAGAGTAAATATATTTTATTGCATAAAATTTTTTGTTATAAAATATTAAGTTTAACTTAAAATTTTAAAAACTTATTATTCGTATTTTAAAGTTTACCAAATTAAATTCAATATTATAGTCACTTAAAGATCAACTCTTTAAAGATAATTTGAAGCTGATTTGACAATTCTATTGTTTCACAATAAAGAAATTATAGAGTCACTAAAAGTTGAGTTATAGAGTATTTAAAGTTGATTTGACAACTCTATTGTATTAAAATAAGAAATTATATTCGGAAACACTACACTTATCACTGTATGTCAGAAAATGGCTTTTCACTATACACGATGTTATTTAAAAGAAACAATCATACAATCACAAATTATATTTTAATTAATAAATGGATTAAAGTAAAATTTGATATTTTATAATTAATAAATTATTATAATGACAATTTTATAATTAAAGCCAAAAAGAAACCACAAAAAATTACTAATAATATTTTTACTATTGATATCATAGTAACTTATTATAATGATAAACTTTTACTAAATTTTTGTGATAAGTATTCTTATATTAAATTTGTTTACTTTTGATATTAAATTTAATACTCTTATATTAAATTTTTGTGATTATTTGTTCAAACTTGATTAATTAAAACATGATACTTAAAATATGCTTTGATAAGTTTATTTAAAACATGATACATATGTTCTGGGTTATTCAAAAATTTATTTATTTAGATTCAGTTTAAAATAAAATCAATTTATTTTATTCAATCTTTAATATCGTAGTAGGATTAATAAATAAATAAATATCACACTACCTTCGTTTTAAAAGTAAGATATTTATTTTATTCATTAATAAGAATAATATTTATTCCTCAAATTAATATTTTTTACTATCATATATGAATTGGTGAACACATTCCATAGTACTCATTAGGTTCACATATTTCTTACTATTATAATACAATATACTCCATAGTAACAATAGAAATATCACAATAAAGAATAATACGTTTAAACAATTCGCTTCATACATACAAAAATGCATAAACAAAAAAAAATTTATACATTCAGAAAAACATCTAATTTCTTCATCTATACAAACTCTTCATTTCTACATTCATCCTTCAAAGATTCCTGCAAATTAATACAGTTTTTAGTTTTATACAGGGCATCATATATAGTTATATACTATTATTTGTGATATAAGACTCGGTAATAATTTAGGTTTCTTGATCTCTAAGTGGTTTTCTATGATTCGGAGGATAGATGATACTTTTAAACTATATTGTTTAAATAAGGTTAGGGTTGAGGGTTTATTGATATTGAAGGGAGTGAATTTCATGATTTATGAAAAAAAAAAATTGTTTTGAAGCAATTACTTTCACTTACAGTATTCGGTAGAATATCTAGGTTTCGTAAACCAAACAAAAAAATAATTTTTTTTTGCTCTATGTATAATCAAACAAAAAGCTATACAATTTTAAAAGTATCATAGAGAAAAAAAAGAACTAGTAAGTATGGGAAGATGGCTGACTGTTAAGCAGTTTATAAATAGAGTAATGCAAAACCCTAAATGATCTCTTGGGCCCTCGGCCCATATAATTTGTTAAGTAATTTTATTGGCCTTTATAAAATTAATTAAAAAAAAAATAGTCATATCACTATAAAATTCGTTCAAAAAAATATCACTATAAAATTGACATTTTGCATAATCTTATTATTTCTAAGATATTTTTTGAATTATAACTTATAAAATTTATAAAAGAATTTAAACTGACAATGGGTATATTAGGTTACTGTGATATATTATCATATATAAAAATAAACAACTTCTTTCATATCGCATTAAATCTTCTACTTTAAATAAAACTTACAAATTCGATAATTATTATTAATTAAACTTATAAATGACTATGATAAGAAATTTAATGAACATTTTTTTTGAAGTTTTTAAAGTTCACTTTATTTGGTTTAATATCATATAATATCTGTTTATGTTTAAAAGTGGAAATAAAAAAGAAAAAAAATGGGATAAGGATAAGTTACTGTAGAACTTATAGCAGCAGCAATAGTATCTGACATGTATAGATAATAGGTCCACAGCTATACATCAAAGCGATCTGTAAAAATTAATTGTTATGTCAGTTTAAAAGTAAATGAAACTGACATTTAGATAAAATAATTAAATTAACTTTATCTAATATTAAGTAATTTTTAATTAAGATTAACATTTTTAATTTTTAATATCACATTATTAAACACATGGTTTAATATGCTGGTATCAGTTTGTGGATTAAACATGCTTGTATCAATTTAGCCATTGGAGCTTATAGTATAATCTGAAATAATATAGTTGAAATCCATAAATGTTCATCTTGTAAAAATTTAATTACCTTAAATTACTATATCAAACTAGCTAAAAAATAGTAAATATCACAGTTACGTATTTGTTCATTTTAAATTACTATATCAAATGTAGCTTAAAAATAAAATAGTCAATTTTAAAAAACTTAATAGCCAATTTTGAAAATAACAAAAGTAATTTAGTATGTTGATTTAAATTTTGATATTAAATAAATATCACAGTCACACGAATTCATGGGAACACCAATAGTCTGCAAAACTTAACACTATGATCAATGTTTGCAATGATTATTCTTAATACGCATAAATTTAATTACTACCGTTATAGATTTACATGGAAAGTTTAAATTCATTTAACCTATACACTACCTTAAACACATAATAACTACAACCATCGAACTACAGTTTAACACACATATTATATAAATCCCACAAACTCAATCAAAATAACATAAACTTATAAACAAACTACTCCGTATAATTTAACTACTCCATTGTTAAAAAATCTCAATGAATCCAAGACGTCAAATGTTTAATCAAATTGAGTTAGATGTTGATGCAGATGTGAAAGCAGTAAACCATATAATGTCCTTAATGAGGACATTGTCTGCTGATATAGAAGGAAGAAACAATAAGATGATGGAAATAACCAAACTACCAAGGTCAGAACTACGTGACCAAGCTTTTTCATACAACCTGATGCTGAATGGAAAAGACGTTGAAAAGCTGGCGCAACTCGATGGTATATTTAACAAAATATGGGCAGTTATCGATATGAAGATGGAATTTCTCAAACAAATTCTAGAAATGTGAACAACATTACAAGAAAATTGATTATATTCGCAATCTTAATGCAAACTGAAGTATTAGGATTGAAGAAGAAATTTATTATATTTTACTATCTTTTTTTATCAATCAAAAAATTATTAACGGAGTTAATGGTTTAGATTTTTAAGTATCAATTTATTGCACTTTTTTTATTTTTTATTATTTTTTATTATTATTTTTTTTGATAATTTACTTTCTGGTATAATAACAAATGTTCTTATACATAAACAAGTATTTCGAATCATCCAAATCAGAATAAATAAAGTAAAAAAACATATGAATAACAAATAAGATAATATGTGATATTAATTATAGATATTATGTGATATTTATTTTTTAATATAAATTTTAGATAATATGTGATATTAATTTGTATAACATTCTTCAAAAGGCCAAGTTTGACCCATTTTTTTCCTTAGCCCTTTTACTGTTAAACATTGTACATTAAAATTTTAAATTAAAAATAAAGTTCAGTTCCTTTTTGATATATTTTTGTGTAAGATTTGCTACAGTATTAAATGTTGTGAATTTAAAAGTTCATTTCATGACATAATAATTTAATTTTTAATAATTTCACAATAAAAATTAATAATATCACAATAAATTTAATATAACATACATACATAAAAGGATAATGTGATATTAAAAAAAATTATTTTGAAAAAGCATTAAATGTTGTGCATTAAAAAGTTCATTTCATGTCATAAAAATTTATGTCTTGTCATTGAAAAACTCAAGACGTAAAAGTAACATTTATATAATCTAAAAGTATAGGTCCACAGTTATAGTTATTACATCAGCAATAGTATATGTGCAGAGCAATAGTAAATAGCAAGGATATTGTCAAAAGCTAATGAGTCTCTTAGAAATATATTCAAAAGTGAATTTTAAAATATATAATATATGCTTATGAACTCGTCAAGTCATTAAAAAAAAAGAAAAAAAAGCTTTTTTGATAATATTAAAGGAATATTAAAAATTAATATGGTTAAAAATCTTTGAATTATGATATTGAATTATGAAATATTGAATAAAAATGTCTATTAATAGTTTAATATCACAGTCAAAATTTGTAATTTGATATTAAAAATTTATATAAAGTGACTGTTATAATTAAATAAAAAAATTATTTAAAAATCTATATAAACTGGATAGGATAAAGATATGTTTGCTTTAGAAAATTACAGTTAGTTGAAAATAAAAAGATGATACTTAAAATATTAAAATCATTTTTAAAAATATCTTCACTAGGATATTTAAAAAAAAAAAAAAAAAATCTTATTAATTCTTTTATGCTAATTAAAGAGTTTATTTATTTAACTGAAGAATAGTCAACATAGGGTAAATGGCAAAAAAAAGGCATCAAAGTATAGGGTCCATTTCCAATCAGGGTATCCAACTTTTTTTCTTGCATAAAAAGGTTCCAACTTTTTTTTGGGCGGATTTGGGTTTTTTCCTAACACCCCGTTAAATAATTCGTTAAGTACAAACTTTTAAAAATTAAAATTTTATAAAACTGAAGGGTGATTTTGAAAATTTTAAAACTTTTATATACTCTTAAAAAACGTTCATCCCCAAATTCAAAATTAGGGCAAAATTAAAATTAGGGCAAAATCCATATTAGGGCAAACTCCAAATTAGGGCAAAATAATTTCTTCCCCAAAATTAAAACAATAACAAACTCATCTAATTCATCAAACTCTTCAAACTGGGTGTACTGGAATCGAAGAAATGCAGGTTTGGGAAAAAGATAATTTGATGAATCGTGTTTGTGTCTTGTGCGAATTGTGGTGATGAAAGTGGTAAGATGGATTTCTTGGACTCAAAAGAACCCAGGTAGGAGGTTTTTGGGATGTCCTAACTATAAGGTAAACACATTTGTTGTTTTTAATGATTTGTGAAAAAACATGTTTTAACTTTATTTTTGTTTAATAGGCAAGTAAGCATTGTGAATTCTTTCACTGGCGGGATCCAGATTTAACCTACTGAGCATTACAAGGGTAAATTGGCAGAAGTGGAAAAAAAATGAAGAAGGAAGCTGTGGATTTTGAGCTGAAAAAAAAGAGATTAGAAGAAGAAGTGCAGTGTTGAAGACTACAATGAATATGCAATCTAGGGTTATCTTTGTACTGTTAGGTTGCTTTTCATTATGATTATGAAAGCTTTTTAGTTTAGTTTGATCAAAGAATGTTATTGAAAAGGCTTCCTTTTGATGAACTAAAAGTATTTGATTAACTTTGATCAATGAATATAATGTGTGTTCTGTGTTTTAATTTGAAGTGCAGTAACATGTGTTTACTTGAAAGGTGTTTATTTTGCTGATATGTGTAAAAAGCAAACAGATTTATGGATTGCAGTCATGACATGTTAAAAGAGCTTGTGCAGTCATGAAAATAGGCAGTGACTGCCAAAGTAAACACATTGATAGTGTTGTTGCAGTCATGAAAAATGCAATGATACATTGCAGATAATGAAAAAGAACTTTGCAGATTTACACTATTTTTTTCAAAGTCACATGTTTAATGATGTTGTCATTGACTACAATGAATAATGCAGTTAATATGTATTGACTGCCACATGAGTTGTTGGGTTTTCTTGAGGAGCATTAATTGAGAAATTGACTATGTCAAACTACCGCTGAAGCCTACTGCTAGTATTATAAGACTGCATTATGACTCTACTGCTAAGTGCATTATGATCTACTGCTGAGTGCATTATGGACTCCTAACTGCTAGTGGCATTATGTATGGCTTAATGCCTTAAAATGTGATCACTGGCAATGGTATGCTTATGTATGGCTTAATGCCTTAAAATAAATCTAGTGTAACTAGTTAACACTATTATTAATGCAATGGATTTGTCTCATAATATTTGATAGATTGATATTTAATATGTTACCTACAATGCAAGGTGTCATTTACAAAGATTAGAACTGCTTAGGTAATAAGTTGTAACATTAAAACTGACATTACTAACTTTTTGACTACTTATTTACAATCAAATGCCTCCATCTGAGTGACTCCCTTGACCTGCATAATCTTGGGATAACTTTCCTATTATAATTTCATTTTAGCAATCTTTGAGAAATCCTTCCTAAGGGGGTCTGTATCCAGCATTATATTGGACCTTGCCAGAAGTCATCATACTCCTTTTAGCCTTGCTTCATCCTCATTTGCAGGAACAACATTTGTGAGTTGTATCCTCATTGACTTGTGCAGATGTTTCCTTCATTGAACTTGTGCAGATGTTTCCTCATTGACTGGAGCAGTTGTTATCCTCATTGACTTGTTGAGTTGGTATCCCTTCATTGCTATGTGAAGCTGTGCTCTTTTAATGGCATATCCTGATTAACTGCAGTTGCATCAACATTTAGTGTCTTCTGTATTTGCTTGTCAAGTTGTAACATTCAACCAAGTCATCATCATCAAAATAGCATCATTAGAACATCTGTAAAGTGTTGACTTAATTCCTCATATACATCAACAAAAATATAAAACATAAGTAACAAATTTTTTTTTAATTAACAGAAACTTACCCTGATTGATACATCTAGCATTTCCTCTTCCCTTCCCCTTCCCCCTGTTTGATCCACTAGCATTTCCTCTTCCCCTTCCCTGTTTGGATCCACTACCACTTCCACTTCCTACGCCCTTCCACTATTTGATCCACTAGAACTTCCCCTTCCTCTACCCCCTGCACTTGTTCCTCCATCCATATACAACCTCTAACAGTCACAACTTTTTCTTTCTACTACAACTTGGGTTCTAGAATTGACTGGTCATTAAACCTAGGTCTGCCTTCTTTTTGGGTGGAATGGTGTTTATGTTGATGGTTGCCCTTGTGGATTTTAGGTGTTTGTGTGAATAGTGTTTGTGTTGATAGTTCACATGTGGAGCAGGTGTGTGTTGATGGTCCACCCTGTTTCCCTTGGTTTATGTACACCCCTTTTTGTTATGACCCATTTGACCAAGTTTTGAAAGTCATTGGTTCTAAGAGGCTAGATACATGTTTATTATTTTTCCAATTCTGACTTAAGTCTTTTGTCCTATTCAATGTTGGTCTACCTGGCATTCCTTCTTTCTAAAGGTGGTTTCATGGGCAACATGTTTTCTTTTTTTTCACATATCTATACACCCCACTGGCAAAATATTAACTCATATATTCCTCTTGTTAGTACTTACCTTGATAGTTGCTCACATAACTCTTTCTGGCTGCTTGCCAATGAAGTAAATGGCCTGTGAATTACAGAGGCATGGTATGCCAGTTACTGCCATTGGCCTACATAATCCTCTCTCAACAACAACACA
>LBNU01025345.1:75653-94350 GCA_014162995.1 Artemisia annua
ATTTTTTTGATTTTTACTTTTCATAATTATCATATGCGTTTTATTTTTCTTTTTTGCAGATATGAATATTATTTATCCAGGATATTTTGATTATGTTGGTTCTTTATTATAAGAAACCTAGATATGTTACCGAAGATAAAGGATGGATTTTCACATGCAAATACGAAACCTAAATATTTTAACGAATATTTAGGTATCTTGTATAATGTGTGTGGAGAACTACCTCAGCACGCTTTGAAGTAGAATAAGACGATTATGTGCGTTGATTGGGCATCACACCAACAAACCGATAGTTAACATTTTGAGAGGGAATAGGATTAAATTGATTTTGTTTTAAAAGAATAGGATTGAATGTCTTTTTGAAGCTCTTTAAAATTTAATATAATTTACAAGAATGAAAGTTATGATTGTATAGCTATGATGATAATGTATATTAGTGTTTATGTTAATGTTCTTTTTATTTAATGCATTTAATTATGATATTAAAAAACATAAAATATTAATAATAAAAGTTAAAACTTAAATTATTGAAATTAAAAGTACAATATAATGAAACAAACAACAACATATTATAGTACAAGAAATAATAAATTACAATTAATATAAAACTTTTTATTCTCTGGATATGGATGAATTTGGTAATTCCTGATGAAGAACGCAAAACTTGTAATATTCTCTTCAGTATAATCATCTTCAATTTTCTTCATAAGATTATGAAATTCAATATTCCTTGATAAGATTAGAAAAAAAAATATTGATAAGATTATAAACGTCAAATGTTTAAAAAGTTGTGTGTTTCTAAAATATAAATAAGAAATGATCAAAAAATCATGTGATTTTATCAGGGCATCCATTTTAATAAAAATATATGTATGCTAGCATCAAAAGGGTCAGCTAAAAAATTACTATGTAGATTGAAGTGACCATAATGCATAGCGTCATTAGGTAGAATATCTAGATTCATTTCTAAAAAAGAGTAATCATAACAACAATTGTAAAAGAAAGAAGAATAAAAGAGGAAAACATAAAAGAAAACTTATTTGTATACAACAGCAATCATTACAAGAATTGTAAAGAAAGAAGACTTAAAAAATGAATAGCAAAAATGAAGAAAGATTTTGATAAAAGGTTATTTTTAAAATGTAACTGATGCAAATATTTATAGACAAAGTGATTTGATTTAAACACTTTAAAATTTTAATTGTATACAATAATGTACATACAATTAAAGCATATGATATTTAAAGTACAACTATTTACTTGAAAGTTGTGAAAAAAGTAATAACATTTTTTATAGTAAAAGTTTATCATTTTGATAAGTAACTATGATATTAATAGTAAAAATATTATCATTATTGTAAGTTATTTTTTCGTGCTTTCTTTTTGGGCTTCTTTTACAATAATATAGACTGTTTCGGGCCCTTTATTAGTTCTGTTTCTGGGCTTCTTTTAATATCAAAATAACTATTATATTAATAAGAATCTTAATATCGGAATAAGAAATAATTGGATTGAAATGAAGCCAACATCTAATTCATTTTCTCATACAAATCAAAAAACACCAAATTCACAAAATATAATTCTAATTCAAAAAAATGTTTACAATTTAGATGCTTCAGTTATAATGTCTTTCTTATATTTGTTTGCATCACTTAATAAAATCTTAGCAGCATATAACTTTCTCAATGTTGCCAGTTCATCCTTGCTACCATTTTCCTTAAAAATGGATCTCCATTGTTTGTCTTCAACTCCTAAATAGAACTCAAGGTGCCTCATAGTAAAAATTCCACAATCAGTTTTATTTTTCGATGTTTGCCATTCCATTTCAAGTCTACGAGGAGCACACTTTGAAATTTGTTGAGCCTTTGGATGCTTTCTCACTTTAAGATAGTGACAAAACAACTTGAATTGAAAAAAAAAAAGTTTAATATTCCAGAAAGTTAAAAAAAATATATATATTTTATGCTTAAAGAAAAATTAAAAAAATGAAAAAAAAATAACAAAATTTGAGTTGTATTGCCATATATTCCAGCACCTTCCTTTAGATTGTCGATGATTACAAACGATGGATTCAAGAGGTTGAAGCAATAAACATAGAAGTGATTTTGTCTACATACTGGAAAAAATACCTGTAAAATTTATTTAAAATTTAAAAAAATGGATATTTAACATATTCATATTAAAAAATGTAAGAATAAACAAACAATTAAATAACATGATTTAAAAAGAAATAAGAACTTACCAGATTAACTGCAGATAAATCATTACAATTAAGATATCTTTCGCAACCATAGTTAATTGCCTTCAAAAATCTTCTTGTATCTTTTTATTTGCAACTCCACTTTTTTCTCTTCGAGGTGCCTAAATTATATTATAACATAACAAATAAACGCTTTCCTTGTTAACAAATATTATGAAAAAAAAAACGATAAATTCATACCATTGCCTGGGTTGTGAAAAATAATCTTAAAACCGATCCAGGACTTCTATATTTTTCCACAGCATTCAAAACAACTGCCCAAATGTCTATGATGTTTGACGTAACATGTTTTGTTTTATTAACAAGATTCTTAAAATAGCTCCGGTCAACATTACAATACAAATCTGACCCAAAAAACTTCTCTCTGCAAAATAAAAAAGAATAAGCATAGTTAATAAAAACACATTTGAGTAGTTAAAAAAAGCACATTTTATGTTAGAAAAAGCACATTTGATACAAAAGCTTAATAAAAATTAAAAGGATAGAAACTTACACAAGATTGTTGGCATTCTTCCTTTTTATCAACTCTAAAACAGACTTTTCTCTCTTATTTAATTTACAAAGAATATTAACTTTTCTAATGTTGAATGGGGATTTCATAGCAACTGTCGGATTCCTTTGCCTATTCACTTTATCCCTTAAATCTTCATTATTTTGTATTGAATCAGCTGCCTGAAAATAACAATTAAATTTAAAAAGATGTATATAGATGATTAATATTCGTAAAACAATATGTCATTTACTAACATCTTTGCTTAAATTTTGAAGAGTTTCAGCGCCACTTCTCATCTGGGGTTTGAAAATAAAATTTATTGTATTAAGAGACTGAATACAAATAGTATAATAAAAAAAATAAGCATTGATTATTTTAAATATTACCTTATTTATATCTTCCTGAGTATGAACTGATTCATAAGAATCTTCATCTTCAAAATCATCATCTTCATTACATTTTATATCTTCAGATTCATAAGAATCATCATCTTCAAAATGATCATCATCACTTGATAAACTCCCCAGAAAGAAACTTATTGGCTCAGGACAATCAATGATATCCTATAACATATAAAAATCACATATTTATTATTAAAAATAGTGACTAGATTAGGTATTAAAATCAGAATACAGTTTCAGAAAAGATTATATTATTAATATCAAAATACTTACTTGAGGATTACTTAATTCATTGAGTGCTTCTGCTGCAACCATTACCTGAAAAGATTAGATATAAAAACATTGTTTTAGATTAATTACAAAAATTGTAATTAAAATACAGTTATAGAGAAAATAAAAATACCAATTTACTTTGATCATTCCCATCTGCAAGCTTATCCATCATCTCCTTTTCATCTGTCAGATAAATTAACTTCATATTATTCCCGTCTGTATCTGAACTTTGATCTTTCTGAAAATTTAAAAACAAAAAAATAAATTACACTTAAAAAATAATTTTCAAAAGTCATTCCTTAAATTATTTACCTCATAATCTTTGATTGGATACTTTGATGCAACTTCCCAGACATCATAAAACTCTCGATATTTAGACAGAACGTTTTTTGGAAATGCAATGCTCTCAAAACTCTTTCTTTAAATGGTGCGTTTTGTTCAGTTATGCACAGCTTGTAAAATATAAACATATGGAGAAGCGGCAGATTAGTCACACCAGAATAAGTCTGAAAGCATTGTTTTCTATCCTCTTTCAGGAAACAAAGACCTTCAACAGGTTCTTTATAGTACTTAAGATGTTCAAAAACAACTCCATCTGCCATTTTTGCGTCTCCAACTAACACCTCTTTGCAAATCTGAACAAAAATCCATTGCTTCATTGGATTTTTGAACGGAGTTAATCCAATGTAACTCTAGTATGCTTCATCTGCTGAGATCTGATTTATCATTTTCGCCATTGTTAAGAGTTTCAGAACTGCAGTCATGATTTTTTTTCTTCATTTTTTCATTTAAAGAGCCATGAAAAATACACAACATGAATTCATTCCACTCTTGAAATCCAAAATTTTGAAGTTCAGAAGTTGAAAGTTTATGCTTTGAATTGTCATTTAATGTCACAGAGTAAGATTTTGGATATTCATCAACTTCTACACAGTCAACTCCGACAATTTTTTTATATCCAAAATTCCTTCTGTACTTGCATCCTTTCAAAAAATCTCCCATTTTATCTATTTCCAACAAAAGCTTGCTTTTTGAAGCATTCTAATTTTTGTTCTTCTTTTATTTCAGCAGGACTTAAATTATACTTCAAACAATCTTCTTCATTAATCCTTCTTATTTTGGCTTATGTGCCTTCTTCTTCAAATTCATCTGGATTTTCTGAAATCCAATTTTCTGCAAAATGTATCATCTTTCTTTTGTGCTGGTTGATCTCATGCAGAAGGATCTTAGTGATGTATCTATTTCTCAAAACATCCATCTGAATTCGATGTTGTGCATCTTCTTCATCTAAAATTCCAATTTCCCATTCTTCATCTTCAAACTCATAATGCTCCATATGAATCATGGCATATAAACCACAATTAATTTTGTCGTTCCTTGTTTTCCATCTCAAATTAAGTACTTTGGCATCCTTTTCACACAAAAATAAATTTGTGGTTGTAAAATTATTCTGAGCCAAGAAGTCTACCAACAGAGATTTCTGTTTAAAATTTAAATTAATAAGAACAAGTACGAATCTTATATACATAAAAAGATTTATACGTAGTATTATTGAAAAAATATTAAAGAAATACAAAACTTACCACAAATTCAAAAACTTTTTTGTACTTTCCATCGTATGTAGCATCTGATTTAAGGTTGTCCAAGATGACAGCATAACCATTCCTTATATTGAAAACTATTACATAAAAATGCTCATACGCAAGGATTGGAAAGAACACCTATAAAATAAAACTATATAATTTAATTATGAATAATAAAATAGATAAATTAAAGAATTGTTGTATCAAAATAAAACAGAGTAATAACATTACTAATTCAAAATCTTTCAAACATATTTCTTCTTGAAAAGTAGCATACTGATCTTTTACGTAATTATTAAACTCCTTAACTTTTTCTTCGCTATCTTTATTATATTCATCAATATCTTTGGGCTGTTAACAAAAAAATAATAAATAATAATAAATATAAATAAGAATAATAAAAAAAAATAAAAAACATATATAAATACACAAAAAATATTTAAAAAACTAAAAATTAACTTACAATGATTTGAGTTTTGAAGAAACGTCTAAAACTTTTGTTATATTGTTGTGTTAATTTTTCTTCAAAATTCAAGATATTCACAAAGTTATCGATAATTTCGCGTTCAACTTCATTCTCAGACGCAAGAGACTATATATGAACATTTAGAATGGCATTTTCAATTCCAAACTCGAATATCTCTTCCCTATCAAATAAAAGATATAAAATATGAGAAACAAAAAAGAATTAAAATAATAAATAAAATAAACTTAACAGCAAATCTTACATAGCATTTCCTTCAATAGAATTTTGAAGAATGATTTTCGGAAAGAGTTCCTCAACTTGTGATGCATATTCTGGTTTTGTATCCACTCACTTGTTTATATAAGGTGATTCAAAATGCATGCATTTTTTTTCTTCCCTTTTCATAATGAAAATGTCTTTGCTTATATGCTGGAAAAAAAATTAGGAAGAACTTATGTCAGGCTAAACTTTTTCAGACATCATAATAAATTGAATATCAATTCCATGATTTTCATGTAATTTTATAAGAAAATATATGATTCTAACCTTAATCTCACTTTGATGGTCAACTTTAATACATTTTGCAGTTTGAGGTTCATTTAAAACCAAATCTTTTGCATCTTCAGTTAAAANGCACTATGTACGATACAGGATGAAAGAGGATTGCTGCAGATTCTGGAAAATGGTGGTTGTCTGCAGACAATTAATAAACAACCACGTGAGAAGACTATATCCGAACACTATCTCCTGTATTCCATAACCCTATACTCCATTCTGGGATATTGGGGCATTTGAGCTCTGAGAAGATGGCGCTGTGACTATGTTACTGATGTATGACGCAAACGTCAAACATAGACTATCGAAGAGCTATAGTAATAACAAGTATGTCCACCAGTGACCCTATATCAGCCTCAAAACATCTACACTATCACGATAGACAAGACAAGATGCAGTAGGCTGTCGACCTAGATACTACAAATGAGCTAGGTTTAGTGATTGTTCAACAGGAAGTAGTGTTCTGAGTCAAACTTGCTGACTTTTTTCTAAGAAGAAGTATAATACACTATGGTGTTATGTGTCCAAAAATTGAATAGTTATCATGCATGGGTAAAGTTGAAAGATGCATACTGATGTATTTGGATACATTACTTTTAGACTTTTTAAATCAATTATACAATAGGTATGTTGATATATACTATTTATAATAAGTTTATACTTGTCATTAACAAAACTTAGCAAAGATCGTAAAATATAAAATACGTATTATTATACGGTCGATATTGTGATATTAAAACACTAATAGAAAATTTCCGAATTACTGTGTAGTTAATATCAAATGAGTATTCTAAATATATATAGAGTCTATATCAATGCATGATTAGTTAATGCCGCTCAGTGAGAGTTCTTATCCAAGAAGATGTCACAATGATAATCATACATGCTGGCAACAAGTTCCCACAAAAGAAAAAGGAAAATGACAAATATGTAGCGAAAATATTGATTTCATGCGTTCCCCAAATGCCCCAGATGGTGTAAACAACGTTGATTGAAGAAAGGGGCGACTATGAGGATTTTGTCTAAAGACTTTAGATTGGAATACGCCAAAGTAATGAGTGATGAGAACGAAATGTAGGACAACATACTAAGAGTGGAGAGCGAAGATTAACAAATGTCATGGCATAACAAACAAAAATTAAGAATCTGATGTATGCTTATAGAGGAAGAATACTTAATGCTCTGAGATTCAAGAACCAACTAATGATCTCATGCACCATGTACATGGATATACGTAATATTTGATAGGCACTTGATATAGATGCAAATGGAATACCGAACTGGGATCCCCGGTACACAATATCAAGACTAGACGTCATCCAAAACCAAAATAGGAATGCTGCAAGGATGGTAAACCCAAGTTGTAGCAGAAACGCTCATAAAACACAAGTATGATAAGCTTACGAGCTGAAGTCTCAGACAGTTACATTAAGCATATAGCAATATAGCTCATACAAGGCACAATCTGTTAGTTATGAAGTGCTCGGCTCTGCAGCTTCCTCAAAAGGGTGGTCCTACGATACGAGCAGAATTGTGGAGTAACGCAGTATCAAGAGCTCTGCACTGATAGGAACGTACTACACCGTTGGATATGAAGGCAGATAAATGCTAAGTAATGAGAGTAAGATTAACATATGATTGGAAGAAATTCTTCAGCTTCTCCAAAAAGGTGAGATACTGGAGGAGATGAGCATAAAATGAATTTGTGTCATATAGAGAACCAGGATAGGCCAGTGCTGCAAGTGGCTATTGATGAAGAGGTAAATTTTGGCAGAATTAAGAGGATTCTAGTAAATTGGATATCCACACTCTTCAAAGATGACAAGAATGGTTTAATAGTTGAAATAGGAGTAACCTTAGAATAGAGAGTCATACTGACACGTGAAGATCTTTCTCCTATTTATAAGGCATCTTACTTTGGATAGGAACACACGCATTACCCTTGGTGATGGATAGCATTCAGAACAACGTCATAGATATGGCGGCTATCAATAGTTACATATGTAAACATTCTTTAAGAAATTTTTATTTTGTGAAGCTACTGCTTAGCATAGTTTTTTGATTTAATTATTATATTATTATATTATTATTATTATTATTATTGTTATATATTACTATTATATATATTTATTATTATTATTATTATATTATAATTATATATTATTATTATTATATTATTATTATTTTATATTATATTATTATTATATTATTTTTATCATTGTGTTTTATTTTTTTTCAGGATTTAATTGGAAAATGAGATCATTTTAAGTGTATCCAAATGTACTTCTTCACATGCAGACATACTGGTGTGACACATCATTTCACCAGACCCACCTTTTTGAGAAGCTGAAGGAATTTCTTCCTCTATGTTAACTTTCATTAGAATTCCTCTATCCAAATGTACTTCTTCACATGCAGACATACTGGTATCACATATCATTTCACCAGACCCACCTTTTTGAGAAGCTGAAGGAACTTCATCAATGTGCATTTCAGATCTTTCCATTGCTAATGAATGTGGCGAATCAATAGTTTTGACGTTTTCATTCATAGCAAAAACATTCTCATTTGGTTTTGGAAGTGTCTTTGATATTGGATTGCCGTTATCCATTTGCATATCAATGCCTTCCAAAGGTAATGAATGTGATGAATCATTAGTTGGTTCTTGAATCTCAGAGATAGTGTCACATTCTTCAAAATCTTTAATTTTGAGACATCCAGCATTTTGAACATCTAATGTTTCCATTTGAATATTACTTGTATCCTCTATTTGAATCTCTCTTTGCAATTCAGCTGTAACAGGGAACGCAGAATCAATTTCAAATTTGTCATTTTCCTTTTTTGAATCTTCAGTGAAAATTTCATCATTTGATTGACCTTCTTGAGATTCTGGGAATTCAACAAACTTGCTTTGAAAATCCTAAAAAGGAAAACATGAATTCAAGAAATTTAGTATACATATGTATATTATATTTGTAAAACTTTAAATTGCTAAAATTAAAGTAACCTACATCAATTGCACTTACACCAGCAGAAACTTCATTTTGGACACCGATAATATCAACATGAAAATCAGCATTACTTGAAACATCTGTTTGAACAACCAAACCATCTTGAGTAGGCAAATCATGTTCTTCAGCTACTGCTCTTGTCTTGTCATCAATCTATGTGTTGATGTTTGAGGAATCATTAATTGGTTGGACATTCATTATGTCTGTGTTGACGTTTACATGCTCATTAATCTCTTTCTCAGACGCTTCATATGGAATACAAGAGATAGTGTCGGAGTCTTCATTTTTTTGAATTTCGAGACAACCACCATTTCCAGAATCTGCAGACAAATCCTCTTTCATTGTAACATTCTGCAAAAGTTCTTCTCCAACCATCACTGAAGTAGAAAAATCATTTTGGAGATTCATAGCATCAACATTTTGAACACACATAGCATCGACATTTTGGACTTCCGTAGCATCAATTTCTGTACACTCAGTAGAAAATTCATTTGGGACATCCATAACATCAACATTTCTCTTCTCACCTGAATGACTTTGGACATTAAAATCGGTATCAGTTGTGACATGAGAACCAACATTAATTGTATCCATTGTTTCTGCCAACGGTTGTTCAATATCAACTTTAGATTTTTCACTTTCCTGGAGCAAAAATGTCTCAGAGGTCACATTTTGATCGTTGCCAGCAAAAACATTTTCCTGCAAGTTATCATTAACTTCTTTGTCTAGACCTTCATCTGCTTTCTCTTCATTTTTTGGACTTTCAAAAAACCCGTCATTTTCAAAAGCTGCAGACAAATCGTCCTTCATTGTAACATTACCTTCCACTGAATCCCCTTCAATGTTAGAAGCATTTTCAGATGTTGGAATTCCAACATTAGATATGTCAGCAACTTCTAATTGCATTTTCCCAGATGCACCATTTGAAAGACTGACATCATCCTGCAAGATGCTAACAGAGTCTGCATCATTCACTTGAAGGTCGATAAAAAGAGCATTTGTTGAATTTGAAGGCAACTCTTCGTCTATGTTGACAATATTTTCTTTGGTAGGCTCTTCATCATTCTCAGTATTAAATACTTCAGTTTCATCTGTCTTTGAATTGTCATTCTGGGTTGATTGAATTTCAACACATCCATCATGTTGAATAGGCATGAAAAATTCTTCAACAGCATTTCTTGTTGAATCAACAGTTGGAATCTCCATCTTAGAATAATCCTGTGTTGTTAATACATCTTCATTCACTGAGATATCGTTGACAGGCAAAACTTCTTCTCTAACACTAACTGAAGTAGAAAATTCATTTTCGAAATCCATAGCATTGACATTTTGAAAATCTGCATTAGTTGTGACATTTGTTTTGACAGAAACATTAGCTGTATCCACTCTTTCCGCCGAAGATTGTTCAATATCAACACTATCATCTTTTGAGACAAGAATAATATCTTCTGCTACTTTCTTAACTACTAAATCTAACTTCTCAGATTCTTCAGAAAGATTTTCTTCTTCCTTGTCACCTTCTTCATTAGCTACTGTATCAGTAGTATCTACAACAAACTGATCAGAAATGGCTAAATCCGAAACTTCATGTGAACTTGTTTGTATTTGTGGTGTATCCTTTCCAATGAATAGTAACAAAAGCTCTTTTTAATATTGAGCAACTTCTTCATCTTTCGAAAGAATATCATCATGCAACGAGAAATGATGTATACATCTTTTAAGATCAGAAACAACTTGATGCAAAAATAACAAATTAACAAAAAAACAGTTATTTGTTTGTTAATAAAAGTTAACTATTACTACTTAATTCATTAATATTTAACGCTATGAAACATAAAATAGGATGATCTTTTCAAATGAATAATTTGGTAAAATAATTTTTCCTTATATACCGTTAACATATTTAATATCAAAATAACTATCATTATATATCATTAAGAAAATGAGGAATATACAAATGGAATTAATAGATTTCGAATGTATACCTTAGAATTAGGAGATACAAGTTGTTCTTCTTTTGAAGTATCAATCTTGTTACTATGAACCTGCTGAATCTGTTTTAAATAAATAGAATAAGATATTTGAGTTTTGAATAAATTAAGACTACAAAATGTTCATTATTTTTTTAAGACTACAATACATACCTCAAGTCTGTCATAACTTTTGAACGATGTTGTTTCAACATCACTATCTTCTTTTTCTTTTGAAATTTCGAAGTTATTCTATATCTGCTCATCCTGTTTTAAAAAAAATCATAAGTTATTTTAAAAAAAATGAATAAATGATACTAATATCAAAAGATGAACTTGAATAAAGTAATACCTCTTGCATAGGAACATCAATCAAATGATTTCATCTAATAATTGTGTGTCTTGCAGACTTTGTTCATAATTCCCCTCGTCATACTAGGAAAAACGTATATTATTTCAGAAAGTAATTATTAACTAGTAAATTTAAATAGATGATTATAACAGATTGAATACCTCATTTGTAGAATTAGCAAGCCAATTGTTGTTTTCATGATTACATGAACTCAATAAAGGCTCATCCTGCTTTAAAAACATATATTACTTTAAAAATCAATTATAAACAATTATAATATTATATGAAACATGAAGAAAAAGAAAACCTCAGTAACAGGAGCAACAACCAAGTTGTTGTAATCATCATTAACTGGAAAATCAATTCCAACTTCTCTACTCTTTGAACTTTCACAAACATCTTTCAATCCACATTCATTTCCTGATATTCCTTTATTATCTAATAGTAAAACTTCATCAGATGCGAAAATTGGTCAATCAACTTCTTCATTCTTTCTACATCTGAAGAATATGTGATCATCTTCAAAAAACTCAGAGAAGTTTTGAAGTCGTAAATGTTCAGAATCCACTTTTCTAAGCAATTCTGTTGAGCAATATTGTATGACATCTTCATTTGATTTTGTTCTTTGAAAGAGCCATCTAATATATAGCAACTGTTTAAAAGAATTAATTGTAAAAAAAAAAAGAATTAGTATAAAATTCTTTAAAAAAATAAAAATAAAAATTAAAGAATAAAATATACGAACATACCGTAAGAAATGTTAACGGACCACAATATTGATTGCTTGCAGAATTTGTGCTTAGATCATGTTTTAGAGCTAAAGAATCCATCATTAAACTACACCAATCAAATCCAACAAAATTATCAATATAAGGAGCAAGTGATTGTAGAAATTTCATATTCGATTCTCTTCTGTTGCATGATGAAATCATTGTGGTCACCAACAATATAATAAAATTTAACTTGAAAACGTCATTTACTTCATTAATTGCCAAAATGATGTCCTTCAGGTTTGTAGAAAAAGTTCTATCTTTAGTCTTCACAACGTCTTTGTATTGGTTCCAAAAATTATCAAGATACAAGTTCATCTTCTTGTAAGAAGTCCTTTTTTCAAAATGAATTCTTAAATCTCCTTTAGGAAAACCTAGAATCTCATGAACTAAATCTCTGGTGATCTTTATTTCATGTTCTTTTAAAACCAGAGACTTTTCTTCTACGTTATAGCACTCTAAAATCTTATATGCAAGATTTGACGGGATAATGTTGATATTAAGATTTAAAATTTTTTCAAATCCCAATCCTGCAACAAAGTCTCTCAGGCAAGCANAAGAATAAAATATACGAACATACCGTAAGAAATGTTAACGGACCACAATATTGATTGCTTGCAGAATTTGTGCTTAGATCATGTTTTAGAGCTAAAGAATCCATCATTAAACTACACCAATCAAATCCAACAAAATTATCAATATAAGGAGCAAGTGATTGTAGAAATTTCATATTCGATTCTCTTCTGTTGCATGATGAAATCATTGTGGTCACCAACAATATAATAAAATTTAACTTGAAAACGTCATTTACTTCATTAATTGCCAAAATGATGTCCTTCAGGTTTGTAGAAAAAGTTCTATCTTTAGTCTTCACAACGTCTTTGTATTGGTTCCAAAAATTATCAAGATACAAGTTCATCTTCTTGTAAGAAGTCCTTTTTTCAAAATGAATTCTTAAATCTCCTTTAGGAAAACCTAGAATCTCATGAACTAAATCTCTGGTGATCTTTATTTCATGTCCTTTTAAAACCAGATACTTTTCTTCTACGTTATAGCACTCTAAAATCTTATATGCAAGATTTGACGGGATAATGTTGATATTAAGATTTAAAATTTGAGATCTTCTTTAGTATCGATGTAAACTTTGCCCTTCTTTTTGAGCGTTTTCCTTCTTTTACGAACAACTTCATTTCTCACAGATTCATTATTATCTGAAGTTGTTATTTTTAGCTCTCCTGGAAAATTCAGTTATGATTAATAGTTAAATATTGTTAAGGAATTTCTAAACAAGGTACGGTTTTTTTGGTATTAAATAAATTTATTAGTTTCTTATTAAATACTATGTTTTAATAAATCATAAAATTTTAAGAAATAAAATATAATGCAAAATCTATATGCAATGTATATATAAGTTGTTAAAACATACTCTTTTTCGATGATATCTTTTTTATATGAAAGTGACTTCATTTTCTGTATCTGAATCACTTATATCAGAATCTTCATCATCATTAGAACAAATAAACTCTTGTTCTTCAACATCTTCTTCTGTATGAGAATTAAAAAAAAAATGAAGTAAGTACTCAAGCTGCAACAAATATTTAAAATAAATCTATAATTAATGAAAGTATTGTAATATGAATGACTTAATTATTTATATATTGGATATTAATTAATTAGTGCGATAGTAAAATAGGATATATCTTTTGGAATAACTATCATACCTTCAACTGTATCATCTATCTCTGCATAGATTACTTTTGACTTTTTTCGTCTATCCTCCTTGCATAAATATTGATTTTCACCTAATTCCTAAAAAAACGAATATTTAATTAAAAATTAAAAATATATATATATATATATATATATAGATATGTAATGCATCCATTACCTTCATTTAGAAGCTCCATACTTGTTTTACGTTTCTTAATTTTTGTTTTCTTAGGTAATGCAGGTTGTTAAATCTGAAGATACTTCGTTGCATCTGAATTAACTTGAGCTTCAATAATAGCGTCTAAAAAATTAAAAAGTAACGATAGTTGATTTATAGAAAATATAATGATGTACATTACTACATAATTTGTTCCAATAAAAATTTTTGTAACTTTTATAACAGTACCTGAACTAGGTTTATCTTTAATCCTTTTTGAAACTTCAGGTTCTTCTGAATCTACAAATTTGTATACGTCTGACATTCCTTGATTATTTCCTGTTTCTTCTAAAAAAAAAGAAAAAAAAATGAATATAACGTTGAAAAAATATGTAACAACTAAACATTTAATAAGTCAGAAGACAACAAAAACATAATATCTTTAAATAGTTAAATAAAACAATATAATGCGATAGATAAAATAGGACATTGGTCATAAACATGCCAAAAAATCAAAGAAAGACGCACAATAAACTAAGGCAAACCATAGATGAGAAGCAGAAAAAAAAAGGAAAGTATACAAAACACTAATACAAAATACCTAGCCCAAAAATTTCCAATATATGATTAATATCACAAAAACATGGAATATATTATTAGTATCAGAGTTCAATATAATAAAATTTTTAAAATTCTAAATGGAAAATAATATCAAATTATTAACTGTAACAATTAATTACAAATTATTTTCTTCAAATATAATCAAACATTTTATCAACAACTTTGCATGCACAAACATAAACATTTTCCTAAAAGAGTTGTCTATTTCAAATGCTTCGGTAACTTCATTTCGCACAAACAAATAATATTTTGATTCTCTTTTACAGTCTGAAACTCATCTGTTCATTTACAACTTCTTTGATAATAAGGCAAACAATAAACTAAGGCAAAACAATAAACTAAGTCAAACCATAGGGGAGAAACAAAAAAATAAATGAAAGTATGTAGAAAACACTAATACAAAACACCTAGCCCAAAAATGCCCAAAATATGATTAATATCACAAAAACATTGAATATATTTTTAGTATCACAGTTCAAAATATACAAATTTTAAAATTTAAACTAAAAGATACATTTACAAAAAACTGAAAACTAACCTCGAGCTTTACTTTTACTAGATCCTGAATAAAAGATTCTAACTGAAAGAAATAATAATTAAAAAAATGCTAGAAAATAATATCAGAAGTTAAAAAAAAGTTATAAAAAACACTAGGTAAATTCATTACCTTTTGTGATTCCTTTATTTCCTGAAGTATTATGAGTATCTAGAGGATCACTCATTATATATAATTTGATTTCTTTCCGAACTTTTTGATTAATTACAACTCTGTGTTTCTACTCCGTGTTTGTTGTTATAAAGAGCGATTGATATTTCCTCAAACGATTGATATTTTATAAAAGTGATTGTGATATCGAGCTACTTTTTGGGGTTATAACAATTGGGCTTATACCTTTTTAGGGCTTAACAATTGGGCTTGTAAAATTTATAAATACTCAAATGAAAGATAGTTTTAATATTTTGATTTAATACACGGCCTCTTGTTTAACCAAATGAAAGATACACCAAAAGTAGGGATGTTCATCAGTTCGGTTTTCGTAATCGTGATTTTTATGGTTTGGAATTGTGATTTTTATGGTTTGGATTAATTAGAATTTGGTTTGGTTTTGGTTACGACGAAGAAAACGAAATTCAAGTCAAATTCAATTATAATATAAAAATTACAAAAAAAAAAAAAATTCAAAACAAAATTCCCAAATCAAAAGCTATCATTGTGTTTAGGTTTTATTCTATTATTTTATTATTACTGATAGCAATTGAATGTAAGTCAAACTATTATAAATTATGATAATCATACATTTATAAACTGAGTAAATTACGAGAATATACTTTTCGCTCAACTTCGCTACCTCTCATGGACTACTCAAGTCACATAGATCAATCTAGACCAAGCGACTGGCGACTTTTTTAATTTTAACAAGAATTAATTTGGATTGTCAACTATTCAATGGTATTTACAATCAATTGAAGTGTTCAAGCGGGGAAAATGACGGTGAATGTCTTAAAAATGCAAAGACCGTTTATGAACGCCGTTCGTTTGGTAGAAGGAACTTCAAATATGTGCACGTGTGGGAGGAAATGAGAAACAACCCCATATGGTTAACTTATGGTTAATGGTCGTGTTTTATAAATTACTTTCATGATACTTTAATGTTCAATTGGAAAAATACATTCCAATGATATGAAAATGAGAAAGTAGTATAGTAAGTGGTAAAATATAGAGTTTTGTAAGAGTAAACATGGATACATGTATACATAACTTTTTTTAAGCTTCTTTTATTCTTATTTGAAACTTTGAGGGTTAGTTTATGTAAAATTAATTAAACTGCTTTTTTTTATTATCAAATTACATATTAAAAAAAGGGGAAAAATGTTAATTATTTGTATTTGTTTAATGATTCAGGTATCCAACCACGAAATAAAAAATACTATTTATTTTCTCTCTCATGATTTCATTTTGAATCCCTAAAATCAACATAAACCCTAATTTATCCGGCTTTTCAAACGGGAAAAACTTGATGTCGAGGAAAAAAAGAAATCATAATTCGACAACAAATTCTGTTTTTCAAATTGCAGAATTGTTAGGTGTACTTATTTCTTTAACAAAAACGAGAAGAAAATCAAAGAAGAAGAAGAAAAGTTTTATTAATAAACTATTAAGCTCTTTTAATGAAAAAGAAGAGCCTGCAACAAGAAGAGGAAGAAGAAGAAGAAGAAGAATAAAACGATTAGAAGAAGGTACTTATAAATAATATATTTTAATACTCGTACATTTTAAAGGTTGTAAATGTTATAGCTGGATGCAAAACTTCTTGTGATTCGTAATAGAGATGATAGAACATTTTTGCCCTTGCGTAATTGATATTTTGTTTTTAATTAGTCTTATTCCAGTTTTAGTAGATCAGCATTCCTGTTAGGACCTAAGTTTATCAACATTTAATCAAGTCTCGGTTGTTTCAGTATTTGTAATAGGTTGCTAGAATACTTAACTTATCTTGTAAACGTGTAAAGTCCAATACACGTCGAATGGGCCTCAAGCCCACACGAATTAGAAAGGAAGGAATAGGGAAGTGTTGCCCTAGCTCCTCTCCTATAAATAGGACTCTCATGTAATCCTATTTCTTGTTGGTTATTTCATTTATATAAGGAAACTCTTGCACTTTTATTCTTCATATTTGATCTAATGAACCAAACTCTATTTCTCATCTTATTTCTATCAAATCAATACTTGTGTTTACAATATGGTGACCTAACAAGTGGTATCAATCGCTAGAAGAAGGTGTAATCTTTATTTTTGAAAACCAACGAACCATAAAACATTTTTTTAATCGTTATTTTATGAAAAAGTTTGTTACTTTTTTGTTTGTTTCGTGTTTTTATCACATCTTTTGCATCAAAACTTGTGTTACAAACTCAAACAACCAACAAAGTTTCAAAATTTCTCAAAAATTTTTGATTCGTACTTTTGTACAATTTTTCGAAAATTTTCAAATTTTTGAATAGTTGTTAAAGTTTGCAACTTTCTTTAAGATTTCATCATTTTAAGGTTAGTTGTACAAGAATCTTGGATTAAAAACGTGTTTTTGGCTTGCTTTTTACAAAAACAAAAATTTGCCTAGTTTTGTCAAGTTTTCGAAATCCTTAGACCTTAAACTTTCGAGATCTTTGCTCGTTGCTCCTAAGGTGTTTCCGTTCCTTACTCAGTGCTTTTCTCTCTTGTATAAGAAAGAAAACACTTCGACTTGTTGGATATTATCGAGCTTGTATAATCTCGATAATTGTTGCAATATTTTCGAAAATATTGAACATTTTCGAGATCTTTTCTGAAGTTTCGAAATCTTCTGATTTTCGAGATCTTTGAAAATCTTTCGAAATCTTTTCATAATTTTCGAGAACTTTGCTAAACTCACAAAACTCAAAGATCTCGAAAAATCTTAACATTTTTCTCGATAATTGTATTTTTTCGAGAAATTTTGTAAATTTTCGAGAACTTTGGTAATTTATCGAGAACTTTGGACTTTGACTGTTTTTTGAGACATTCTTCAACAAAGTTTCGAGAACACACTTGGGAAAGTTTTCAAGGCTTGGCATAACACTTATACCTTCTACAAGATCCATTTTCACACAAGTCTTTCATCATGTCTCAACCACCGTACTACAACTTTCATCATTAGCAACCCTATCATAAACACAATTGTTTCGTCAACAACAACAACAATATCAACAACAAGAACCTCAACAATCATATCCATATAATCAAATGGTCTCTCAACAACATGTCATGATGCATCAACATCAACAACTGCCTCAACCTCCACCATTTCCAATGCAACAAATCACTCAACCGTCGAAACAAACTCATTGGTTTGACCAAATGTGTGAAGTCATCACTACTCAACAATCAAGACATGAAGCAGGTTCACTTGACACACCACCTATGCTCACACCCGGTAATTATGTTCAGTGGTCAAGTCGATTCCTAAGATTTCTTGAACTCAAGAAACCACATGGCAAATACATGAGACAAGTTATCAATGAAGGTCTATTTGTAACACCGACTAACCTTGTCCCTGGT
>LBNU01025346.1:3256-19690 GCA_014162995.1 Artemisia annua
AAAAAAAAAAAAAAAAAAAAAAAAAAAAAAAAAAATTTTTTAAAAAAAAAAAAAAAAAAAAAAAAAAAAAAAAAAAAAAAAAAAAAACAATTTGTATAAACCCACAAGGACTAAACTGTAAATCACAAAACCTCAAGGACTAAAAAAAAAAGAAGAATATAACCCATCTTCTACCTTGCGACACACACACTTGCACACACTAACCTGCAACACGCACTAAACACACACTAAAACACACACAAAAACCCACCAATAATCATTTAAATCGGAAGAAAAAAAAAGAAAAGAAAAAAAAACGAAAAACGCGGCGTTAGTGTGGTAACGTCCCACGTTAACGCACCAAATAACGCAGCAACTGCAGTGGTGACGCAACATTAACACGCGTTATTCAGCCTTAAATCCCGTTGTTGAGTTACCATATCACATGCTCTAACAACACCTTTGCACTTTTGGGATAATTCTCACCATACACAAGATAATGCAACCACACACTAGTCCACTACTGTACAATCCATGACTTTTCCACGTGTCACATTTTCCTGCCACCCTGTCATAACTTTTTTGTCTTATTTGATAAAAAATCCCTATCAATATGAATATATCAGTACGTTATTCGTACACGCATTCCACACCCCCCAAAATCAAAACAAACTTTTATTACTCCCTCTCTCTTTATATATATATTTGAGTTAGGATCAAACGAGAAGAAAAACCAAAATGAGAAGGATGAGAAGAAACTACAACCACACATTTGAGATGCACCTACAAAAATAGATGCATCTCCCCTTAAATTTCTCCCTCTTATTTGAATTGTGTGGTTGGAAGCTTTTCTCACTCTTCTCATTTTATTTTTTCTTCTTACCAGATCCATTCCCTATATATATATACATACACATTTCCTGTATCTATACATTTATTTATTTATTGTCCATATATAAATAGACACACACTCACTCATAAACCCCCACTATGTGACTTGTAGTAGTAAGTATCAAATATCTACGGTGATGACGTGGCATTTTGACAACCACGGCGATGGCTATTCTAATGAGAATGTTGATGTTAACGGTGTGATGACGTGGCAGCTTAACAACACCAACGGCGGAGTTACGACGGCGATGACGGTTAACGATGAGATGACGGCGGTTAACGGTAAGTTTTCGCCGGAGGATGATGAAGTGAAAGGTAAGCTGACGTGGATGTTGAACAACAACGGCGGAGTAACGACGGCGGTTACCGGTGAGTTTTCGCCGGAAAATGTTGAAGGCAATGATGAGGTGACGTCGCAGTTCAAAAACAACGGCGGAGTAACGACGGCGGTTAACGATGAGTTTTCGCCGGAAAAAGGCATGCTGACGTGGCTGCTGGAAAACAACAACAACGGCGGACTAACGACGGCGGAAATGAAAGACATGCTGACGTGTCAAATGAACAACGGCGACGGTTATTCTCCGGTCAACGTAAGCGACGGTACAAAAGGCATGCTGACGTGGCAGTTACCGGCGACGGAGGTTAACGGTGACGGTGAGATGAACAAGAAGAGCATGCTGACGTGGCAAATCAACAACAACGGTGGATTAACGACGGAAACAACGCCGGTCAACGTAAACGACGATACAGAATGCATGCTGACGTGTCAAATGAACAACGGCGGACTAACGACGGTCAACGACGATACAAAAGGCATGCTGACGTGGCAGTTTAACGGTGAGGTTGTTACAGATGAGACAAAAGGCATGCTGACGTGGCAAAATAACAACGAAGAAGAAGAAAACGAGCTGTCGAAGTTTCTAGAAGAAGCTTCTTCATGGAGTGAGATGATGACGTGGCAAAACACGAAAGTGAAGATAATAAACGGTTATCCGTACTGGCTGCCTTTAATGTTCCAAACGGGGGCTGCTTACGTCACCATCAACGGCAACGAGGAGCTTTGTGGCTCTTCATTTTCGGATTCTGATACTTCTTATATGGCTGGGATNTTTTTTTTTTTTTTTTTTTTTTTTGAACTTCGTTGAATGCTAATTTGTTACTCGTAACTTCTCACAAAAAAGTGTCACAGATTTTTATACATGAGTAGTAATTATGATCATTTTTACAATTTTTTTCCTCTTTCAATTAAAACTATCATTAACCATTCATTTCTAATTTTACTAGCAGGGTATTCGCGCGTTGCGGCGGCGGCTACCTTAAAATAAAATTTTCTGCTGAATCATGTATTTTAGTTTATTATGTTTTTTTTTGACAATAAATTTACGGATATCAAAATTTTCGTTTAGCTCGTGTCCGTTCAGGCTCGAGCCCGTTCGTGCTCGAGCCCGTTTGGCCCGTGCCCGTTCAGGCTTGAATATTTTTATAATGTGCTTTATTATTTGTATTAGTGACATTTAATGCAGGAATTTTGTTTAAGATGGTTGTACAATATGCTTTATAATTTGTATTTCTTATGTAAGGGGTGTTTTAATAAGTGCATGAATTGTATTTATTGACCAGTCAATTAATTGTATTTAATGCATATAATGTTTTATTTATTGTATTTAATGTTAGTATTAATTGTATGTTAAAATTAAATATGAGGGGAATTTCTACAAGTAGTATTAGTTGTTGTACTTATAGGCTTATAGCTTTAGAAATTGTATTGCTTAATTTTAAGTATTTCTATTAATAGTATGCTTTCCTCCATTATAAGATAGTTAGATAATAAAGGTCAAATGAAAATGTAATCAATTTGTCATTTTCTATTTTGTTGTGTTGTCATTTTTATTTATTTTTATTGTAAATATCATACTTTTTAGTTACGCCTATTGTATGTATTTTTTTGATAATTTTGTCATTCTCGTTTATGAACACTCCATGTAGGGCAAAATGATCATTGGATATACATAATAGATGTAATTCAAAAGCATGATGTATATAAGAAAAATAAAAAATGGACAAAGTAAAAAGTGGTCACTTGGTTGCATTTTTACGCCCTTTGTCTTATAATAAATGTGATGGTAAAATTGATTTTTTTATCTAACCAAACTTTTATTAATATTTTATTTATAAACACTTTTTTCTGGCACGGAGAAAGTAGTTTTCAATAAATGCGCGAAACTTAGTTGTATGATTTGTTAAAACTAACAATAGTTGTAGATGGTAGCCTGCAGCGGTATTTGCCAAGTAGTAGTAGTTAAAGTAGTAGTAGTTATTGATGTAAAAGTTGAATGTTAATGCTAGACGTTAACGATTTATTAGTGTTTTAGCTACGAGCTCGAAACAAAGTCTAAAAGCTAAACATTCATTTCTACGCAGGCATTGTATACTAAAAGCTAAACGTTAAATAATCTAGAAAGGTTGTGAACTTATTATAAACGACCTAGCAGTGTAACTTACTCTTTACATCGCAAATGCTTTGTTTTCCCTTGCAATTACTCTCTGTCTCGCTACAAGACAAAGAATATGGATTTTTGACAGTTTTGTCCTCATTTATGAACACTCCATGTAGGGGTAAAATGATCATAGGATATACAGAATAGATGTAATTCAAAAGTATGATGTATATAATAAGAAAAATAAAAAATTGACAAAGTAAAAAGTGGTCACTTGGTTGCATTTTTATGCCCTTTGTTTGCATTTTTATGCCCTTTGTCTTATAATAAATGTGAGGGTAAAATTGATTTTTTTTTTATCAAACCAAACTTTTATTATTATTTATAAACACTTTTTTCGGGCACGGAGAAAATAGTTTTCTATAAATGCGCGAAACTTAGTTTTATGATTTGTTTAGATTTGTTAAAACAAACAATAGTTGTAGATGGTAGCCTATAGCGGTATTTGCCAAGTAGTAGTAGTTATTGATGTAAGGGTAAGGATCCAGTGAGAAGAAAACTTATAATGAGAAGGATGAGAAATAACTATAACCACATATTTGAGATGCGTCGACTTGAATTAGATGCATCTCTATTCATTTAGATGCATCCCAATTAGTTTCAAAAGTAATTTTGAAGTGAAAACGAAGCAAAGTAGTACTTGCAACAAATTTGACCCGCAGAGGACAAAAAATACACAAAATTTTCTTAACTTGCTAAAATGCATCTAATATATGTATATGCATCTAATTTTTAGCTAGAAAATATATTAGGGTGCATCTAAAAGATTAGAGATGCATCTAATTCAAGTCGATGCTTCTCTAATATGTGGTTATAGTTATTTCTCATCATTCTCATTTTAAGAGTTCTTCTCGTTTGATCCTAAATCATTGATGTAAAAGTTGAATGTTAATGCTAGACATTAACGATTTATTAGTGTTTTAGCTAAGAGCTCGAAACAAAGTGTAAAAGCTAAGGGAAGTGATTTGCACACTCCCAAAAATGATTGGCACACTCAAATTATAAGTGTGTAGACATTTATACCCTCACATTGTTTGTACTTATTCTTATCCTGTAAGGGCATAAATGTCAACACACTCACATTTGCAGTGTGCCAATCATTTTTGGGAGTGTGCAAATCACCTCCCAAAAGCTAAACATTCATTTCCACGCAGGCATTGTATACTAAAAGCTAAACGTTAAATGATCCAGAAAGGTTGTGAACTTATTATTAACGACATAGCATTGTAACTTACTCTTTGCATAGCAAAATTATTGTTATCAGACCCCCTCCCCCTTCTCAAAGAAAAAAAAAAGTTGGGATCTATGCATTCTTTAACCAATCAAATGTTGTCATCACCTTTTATTATAAAAATCAATTACTACAACAAAAACTTATCATACTCAATTACAAAAATAAACACTTTCAAAAGAGTTTACCAAAATTGACACTTTAGGCAAGCAAACCATTNGCTAAAATGCATCTAATATATGTATATGCATCTAATTTTTAGCTAGAAAATATATTAGGGTGCATCTAAAAGATTAGAGATGCATCTAATTCAAGTCGATGCTTCTCTAATATGTGGTTATAGTTATTTCTCATCATTCTCATTTTAAGAGTTCTTCTCGTTTGATCCTAAATCATTGATGTAAAAGTTGAATGTTAATGCTAGACATTAACGATTTATTAGTGTTTTAGCTAAGAGCTCGAAACAAAGTGTAAAAGCTAAGGGAAGTGATTTGCACACTCCCAAAAGCTAAACATTCATTTCCACGCAGGCATTGTATACTAAAAGCTAAACGTTAAATGATCCAGAAAGGTTGTGAACTTATTATTAACGACATAGCATTGTAACTTACTCTTTGCATAGCAAAATTATTGTTATCAGACCCCCTCCCCCTTCTCAAAGAAAAAAAAAAGTTGGGATCTATGCATTCTTTAACCAATCAAATGTTGTCATCACCTTTTATTATAAAAATCAATTACTACAACAAAAACTTATCATACTCAATTACAAAAATAAACACTTTCAAAAGAGTTTACCAAAATTGACACTTTAGGCAAGCAAACCATTTGCTCTCTCCAATTCATTTCACCTATATATCCTAGTTACAAGACAAAGAACATGGAGAGCAAATGCTTTGCTTTCCCTTGCAATTATTCTCTGTCTCGCTACAAGACAAATAATATGGAGAGCAAATGCTTGCTCGCCCCATATTTGCTTGCCCAAATTGTCGATTTTGGTAAAACGGGTTTAGATGGTTCATTTTGGTAAAGGCAGAGAGGTAAAGTGTTTATTTAAAAAAATTTCTCTTATTTTAATTAGCGAAATAAGAAAGAGACAATTATTTAAGAACATCTCTTATTTTAGTGTAGAAATTAGTTTTCGTTTGGACAAATCTGGTCCTTTGTATTGTGCATTTTGATCTTTGGGTCCCTCACCATTTAATTTTCTTGATTAATTGGGGTGAGATGTCTTTTATTTGTATTTATTTTTTGGGTTCTATAAATTTGTTGGCTTTCTAAAAAATTTTTTTTAAGAACATTTAAAAATATAAAGATGAACAATTTTGAGACGTATGAAGTAAGTAGCCATCACAAGGAAGTGAGGAACAATGACATCTAAAACACGGAGTATATCGCTAGAGTTGTCACTGTCCTAAACACATACAGTAGAACAAAAAGTAGATTATGATTCATTGCATTTGATCATTTAACGTGTGCCATGAACACAGTGTCAGTAATATCACATCATTAATTCTAAATTTTGCATCAAAACACTTGTGCATCACACAAGGATATAAACCATTTTGATACGTTAACATATTAAGGGGGTGTTTCTTTTTTTCTTTGGATATAGAGGTTTATAAAAAGTGTGGGTCCCCCTTCTCTTTAGTACCACTTATTGGGGAGGAATGCAATTTTCCCACTCTAGTGATATAGATAATGTAAAAGAAATTTGTGGGCCCAAATAAAATAAAAACAATATTATATATGCAAGTGGTCATTAAGATGTTATAAGATAAAAAAGAAACAAGGCCTTGTTTCTTTTTTATCTTATAACATCTTAATGACCACTTGCATATATAATATTGTTTTTAATTTATTTCCATTTTGCTATTCCAAAATGATACAATGAACTCACATTTTTTTGAAAAAAAAAATTACAAGTCACACTATATAGCACACACATCTCACACGACCATTTCAACGAGATTTGAAGTCACAATCATTTGATTGAGGAAAATCTCACACTACACGAATATCGCTAGGTTGAAACCCATTTGGTTACAATAGGGATGGACCGGATGGACCGGACCGACCGACAAAACCGACCGGACCGGATTGGACCGAGACCGGACCGACCACATTCGGTCTGGTCTCGGTCTAGGGTTTTTTATTATTTCGGTCTCGGTCCGGCTCGGTCCGGTTCGGTCCGGCTTAAAAACCGAACATTTAGCCTATTTGGGCCGAGACCAGACCGAAACCGGACCGACCACATTCGGTCCGGTCTCGGTCTAGATTTTTTGCCGGATTCGGTCTCGGTCCGGTCCGGTTTTTCTCAGTCCGGTCCGGTTTTCGCCCGATGAGCATCCTTAGGTTACAATGACCGTATTTATTCATCTAGAAAGCTAAAGAGTAGTGTAATCACTTCATGTGTAAGAAAGTGGTTGGGATTGTTACTTCCTTTATAATGGTCATTTATTGTTAACCACTAAATAGATTAATGCACCTGGGAACCTTTCACTCAAGTGTTGTCGTACGACATGCTCTAATAATGTTGACATTTTGGTACTAAAACAGACACCTTTAAATGCTTTGGTACGTATGAGATGACCGAGAAAAACCCTTGAGGTGGAATTGGCCTTTGGTTAGTCTTTTCACATTGCTAGAATATGCTAGTCGACTTCAATTGTCGACATGACGACATGGGACAAGTCTTAGAGCTTTTGGACTCATCTTGAAATCTTACCCTATTTTTATTTTTGCAAAAACCAATTATTTTTTTTGTTTCAAAATTATTGTTGGTATAAGAAAAACATATGATTAAGAAAGCTAAGTGAAATGATACACCAATAACTGTTATTGTCAGACATCTCACTATACATTCAATAACAACATAATAACTAAAATACCTTCCCAAGTTATGACTGTTATTACCATCCTCTGCTATAACTTTTATTCATGCATATGAGTCTCATAATACATCACAAAAAATACATCACTTACTCACAAAACCTAATAATAATAATAATAATAATAATAATAATAATAATAATAATAATAATAATAATAATAATAATAATAAATTAAAAAAATAAAAAAATAAATTACCAACCACGGCCATTAATTGGCTGGTAATGGGATGAATGACACCAACCATAACGCAGTATTACATGTTGTTGGGTAACAAAAAATTCTAAAAGCTTGTTATTAGTTTGTTGTGCCGTGTGCTCTAAAAAGAGTGTGATCATTACATTAACTCGCCTATAAAACTTTATTTTGAGATACAAAAAAAACTTTGGGATAAAAACGTAACTCCTATGCAAATGGAACTTGAGATCGATATATGTAAGTCGAGAAAATATATGTAGTTTTAGTTTTCTCTTTATTTTATCTTATATGCATAAAATATAAAAATTGAAACACATCTAGTGACATGTCAAATCTAACAATATCTTATAGAACCAAAGCGTCAAATTTTAAATCGTATAAAACGGAGACATTGCGTACCGACCTATCACATCTAATGATAGCGAACATGCCTTTTGAACAAGACTACTCGAGACACACATAGATTATACAAGCATACTGTATGCCAACATACGTAGTGCACACATGTATACATGTGTATACTATGGGTATATTTGGTAAAATGGGCTAGAGATGAGACTGAGGCTGGAGCTGAAAGCTGGGGCTACATCTTATATTATAAGCTAGAAGTTGAAACTTATATTTTTATAAAGTCTTTTATCGAATTAGTGGGAGCTGAAGTTTATTAATATAAAATCGTATAAAATCACATCAAATTAAATTCAAATATATTTTTGCAAGTATTTAAAGAATTTGACTAATTGTAAGCCCCTATAAACCGTTTCAACTGGCTTTAACTTATGGAGACTTATGGCTTATAAAAGCTTCTGCAAGCCTGTATGAAAAATAAATAAACTAACTTATTTTAAAAGCTCAAGCCCTATAAGCTCCCTCCTGTAATCTCCGCGCCAAACACAGCGTATCTAGTGTGTGTGGGCTTTGTGTTGTATGTGAGTCTATTCACTGGGCCGAACATGCAATAAATAACTATTGAAGAGATACAAACGTGGGCTAGTGTTGATTACTCTCATATGTTTCCTAAAATAGAGATTAAAAATTAGGGCCAAAGCCCATATAAAGTAACTTTGAAACCAAAGCCAAAGTTGGCCCATTGCTTGTATTATGAGCTTATGATAGTAAAAAGATTTTCTTCGCCACAATGTTACCATTTTCTTGGTTATAAAACGCTAGCTTAATGGTTATGATTGATCATCGATCTCAGGGCCGTTCCATCGATTTGGGGGGCCCGGTGCAAAATCACAAATGAGGCCCCCATAATCCAAGTCTTTCACTCTTTTTGTATGTGGTCCAAAGTTTGTCTTTAATTTTTTTTACGTGGCCCGGTTCAACTTTGATACTATTTAACAAAGAAACTAAAAATTCAAAACGTTTATATATAAAGCTATAAATATTAATGGATGTATACTAAATTGGGGGCCCCTTACAAAGGGAGGCCCGGTGCGGTTGCACCACTTGCACATGCTAATCGCCGCCACTGATTCGATCTACACAGTTTCAGTATGAGTTTTATAATTTAACGATAATCATTAGTTCTAAATAATAACGTTCCCTAACAATAATAGCAAACAACAGAATCGGCTTATAAAAATCCGGTCTTTGTTCCGTATTGATTTTACCACGCCAAAAGATCCGTGTAGAACCAAGTTTTACCATAGAACCAATCAAGCAATCTTAGCCACTAATTTTTTTATCAAAATAAAAAAAATAAACTTTCACCTTTTTTTTAAAAAATTAAATATCTCGCAAACCGTAAATCGTTACGTGAAAAAAAAATTACCATCGCGACGAGAATTAAATTATCTTTCTATAGATATGCATTGTTATATACTTGAGACGAACTTTTTTCGACAAACTTTTTTTTTCAAAATTTCCGCCCAGAAAAATCATATATGATTTGGAAAAATCATATGTGATTCGTTAAAATCAAATCATATATGATTCTTACGAATCATATATGATTTTTACAAATCATATATGATTTGTAAGAATCATATGTGATTTGTAAAAATCAAATCATATGTGATTTTTACGAATCATATATGATTTTTCTGGGCGGAAATTTTTTTAAAAAAAATGTTCGTCGAAAAAAAAAAGTTCGTCGAAAGTATATAACAATGCATATCTATAGAAAGATGAGTTAATCCGTCGTGATGGTTTTTTTTTTTCTTTTTTTTTTTTTTTTTTTGTTTTTTGTAGCTGAAGATTACCGTTGCAAATAATGTGTTTTTAAAAAAGAGGGAAAATAAATGGATGACATATGAATGGTGCTAGTCTATGCATTTATGTCTTCATGGATCTCAACCCGTACATAGTGGGGCAAAGATACGTAACCTTCAAACTTAAACACACTATATGTGAACGATTAGCGGACTAAATTAACTTATGTTGAAATTATTAACTTAGTTGGCCTAAACATAATATCAAACAAAAGTAAAGTTGATACATCCTCCTAATAAGCTAGCTATCTCCTCACCAAGAATATTATATGTTTCTCAATTCATATATCTAATAACTCAAAAATTACAATTTTGACACTTATACAATATCATGTGAGTAGGAAGTTAGAGTGGCAAAACGGCCGGGCCGGCGGGCACGGCAACGGCTAAACGCCACCGGCACGGCCCAAACGGCGCCATGTTTAATCAAATCCGCTAGAAAATCCAAAACGACGAATAAATTCCTCAAACGTAACACCCATTTATATAAAAATTAATATATTATATATAGAATGTTTTTCTTAAAAACATTTGAATATTCTCACCATAAAAAAAATGTGCCCGTTTTCCCATCCTAACTTTCAATGGGCAATATATGCCATTCAAAAAAAGGAGGGGTAAAGTATGCCCAAATCCTATTACAAATTTAGAAAAACTACCCAATTTTTTTGATCTTTGGGCACAATTGCCACCCCTCGAATATTAGGATATATAAAAAGAACAATAGCCAGAAAGGATATATCATTTTCAAGTAAATTGTTGCTAAAGTACATGTGTGAATAGATAGAATGGTATCATATTTTGTTTTAATAACCTTGTGTATAAATCTCTATATTAGACCTTTTAGTCTACTCAACTGTTCCAAAATGCATAGTTTTTTTTTTCTTTTTCTTTTTTTTTTTTTTTTTTTTTTTTTAAGTATATTATTATCATAGTTGTTAAGATTTCGATTTTGATTTTAGGATCTTACGATTTATGATACTATAAAGCAAAACCGATAAAGATTTTATGTAGGATCTTAGCAATCTTAATATCTTATAAGATTCCGATCTTGATCATAGAATCTTAAGATCTAATCACATCCGATCTTACTTTTCTCGAACCGCAAACTAAAAAACTCAAAAGTTTGGATTATTTTTTATAAAATTTAAAAACCTCATGCTAATCTTTTTAAACATTTCATATTCATAATTTAAGACAATATTTTCCTAATAATTTGTAGATTTGAATAATATTATAAAGACTATTAAAAAAATGATATTATAATAAGATCTTAATATCCCGATCCGATCTTGCAAAAACGACAACGATTCTGATTAGGATCCCGATCTGAAAACTTTGGTTTATATGAGCCGTGCATCTTGAACGTTATACATTTCGATACAAACATTGTTTTGCATGATATCATATTCTAAATGTTGGTTGGCCACAACAAAAGAGGTGGGGTCTTATTAGTCAAATTAGGAGGGACTCGAGATTTTGACTAATTGGCTTGATTAGCCTTTGATAGTGATGCTTTACCTTGATCCCATATACTTATTGTTTACTTAATGATGCTTTAGTTGATCTAAGCAACTATCACTTCACTAATATCCAAGTTTTTTACTATTAAAATCATGTATTGGTACAACCTCAACACCACCCTTTTATATCATACTTATTAATTTTGCTTAACATCGAATAAGATATATAAAAGAGTTACGTGTAATATATATTCACGACTATTTTATAGATGTTTCAGTGATCAGGGAAACGCCACGTTTAACTGAAAATAACAGGCGATAGATATTGTCAAAAAGTATGTATGTATTAAATCATACTTAAGTATGCTTATTTTGAATCTTTTATTTTAATACTCATTACACAATTGTCACGGTTGGCGTATCATTACAAAATTAGAAAGGGATTAAATTTTTTTAGAGGGTCATCAACTCTTAACTTTAGCTCTGTTAGAATATTTAATTTGACCACTAATTATGTAAAACATTACATATGCACTACATTTGAAAAAGATTTTGGTAGGGTTTCAAAATCTATATACATTAGGTATAACTATAATCATATGTATTTAAAATTGATGAATCATATTTTAGAGCAATAATCAAGAATTAAGAACTTCTCAAGCTAATTAACAAGAAGCTTTTAGAGGTGACAGTTGTGTGAGTACTTTTGAGTGTGGTGAACCAAATCCATCACTTGTGGGTGATGAGTCTTGATCAAGGTGAAATGTTCAATAGAGTGGTTGAATAATTAAAATTATAAGGTAATATTTTTTCATTTTTTATTAATGTAATGTCTATGATAACATATATGATTCATGTTAACATCAAAATCTAATGAGTACATAAAATCCACTTTTCTAAACATGCACATTTTATTGATTAATCATAAAACATGTACATTTTATTGATTAATCATAAAACATGTACATATCACACGAACTTCATTATAGCAAAAGAAAAAAAACAAAAACAAAAACAAAAACAAAAAACAAAAAAAAAACCTTCATTCTTGTGCAAGGTGGATCCAAGGCTCTCGCATCGGGTCTCCTTCTAACGTTTTTCTTAACGACAATCCATCATTACACATTTTTTCTCACACATAATATCCCACAAACGACACAAACGAAATTTTAAACCCACAACCAATTTGTTAATAAGTCACTCACATACCACGAGACCAGAGGCCTTAGTTACTTATTTTATCTATGGTTCAAGAATCAAGCTTGGAATATATAAGAAAACGACCAATTTCTACGAATTTATGTACAAAAAAATCATCACATAAGAACTAGCTACATAATCGACCATATTCACTTACTGGTGTTTTCTTGACCACAATTTACTAATAAGAATAAATTAGGTTTGGTCAAATTTCATGTTTCATCCTTAACTTTTTTAAAAAGTATACACCGTTTTTATGGGAAACTTGCGTGTGCAATTTTCGTCTCTGAGAAAACTAAAATGTCCATCCTCTCTATTTTATTAGAGTGAAATAAGATAAGGGTAATTTAGTCATATTTTATTTTGGTCAGGGACGAAAATTGCACTCCTAAGTTCATCACATGGACGGTGGCTGCACTTTCAAAATGATATGGACGAAACATGCAATTTGGCCGAATCACATGGACGACTTTTGCAATTTACTCTAACAATATATAACATCAATGGCCTACAAAATTTTAGTTCAACCTATCTTACTAGATTTCGACTAAGAAATACATATTTCGAAAATGTGATGTTGGCCTCTAGGATAAGACCTAATAGATTCGTCTACCACTATGGCACTATGTCTTGACTTGTTATTGGGGTATTAAGTTAAAGTAGGATGCTTTCATCATATAGGCCCATAAAGCAAGGTTTAATATGCCATTAGATAACGTATTTAATAGTTTAAAGCATATTAGATACAGTATTAGATATCGAAAAGGACATGCACCTAATGTTTTATGCATTTTTTAATAACTGATGTTTTATAGGTACTTATAATTGTGATGTTGAACTTAATAATTTTTTCTAGCTAACAAGCACATTGTGAGAAAATTTTAGATCAAGATCAACATATAAAATTCCTTTTAACAATTAAAGAAAAAAAAATGTTGCATACTGTTGGACTACTCCGTCTACTTATCCCGTTAAACTTCACTTCAATTAGGTGTCCAATAACGAGGTGAGGTCATAAACAGCAGCGAACCCGGATCCATAAGTGATTGAGTTCACAATTTGGTTACAATACAATGAATTAACTAAACAAAACATGTGACACAACATTTGGAGACCATGTTCATTTAAAAAAATTAGGGTTTTTTGACAAACAATTACACTACGGGACAAAAATTTATAAGGTTCCTGTAAACCCTCACCCCTTGGGCCGACCATGGTCATAAAATCATTTGTATCTCAAGCATGAACGGACTCGAAATAATAGTTATCAGATGCATTTAGTTTGAATGGAAGACTTGTAATACAAATATCCAAATTTTTTACAACAGTTTTACATTATAAAAGAAAATTATGGTTCAATGCTCCACCCTGATCACTAGTTCTAAGTTACACTCTAACACGCATCATCATTTTGCCAGTCAAAGATTGAGGAAAGAAGTTTCTTCAGTTGTGTACAATGTTATAAAATCTGGTTTTTCTAGCGATCTGGTTTAATGGCCAGTTCACCGAATTACCAATTCAACCGGTTGACGCATTGAGCCGGTTCTATGCGTATGTATATTTTTTTCCTATATTTAATATGTAATGTTGCATGATATCATGATTTATCCGAATTTATTCTTACATTCGACTGAACCGATGAAAGAAATTGAGACTTTATCAATAAGCTTTAAAGCAAAGATTTGCAAAAGCAGTCAACTTATAATTCTAAGTTATAACAGACTATATTAAAACTATATTAGTTGGTGTTTCTAAGTTAGTTTATAATTCTAATTTACCGTTTTTACAAAAATAAGTAACATAATCATAACCACTTCAACTTGTCAATTAAACTTAGAAAAGTTTATGGGAAAAAAGTTTTTTTTAGATATTTTAATAAAAAGTCATGAGCTAGTCGGGTTTATCAAACCTTGTTAAAGAAAAACCAGCTATTCAATCCAGTTATCAAATAAGNACATATAATAGACGGAATTCAAAAGGCTGATGCATACAATAGGAAAAAAAACAGCTGCACAAGAAAACAAAAAGTGACAAGTTAGTTACATATTCCCGCCTTTTACTCTTTTGTGCGTATGAGAATGTACAACAATATCATTGTGATTATGATTGATGATTGATGTCAAGTTCCCAGAATATGATTTCCCAATTGTTATTTATGTGTGTTTACTTTCTTTTTCTTCTACCTCTCGTCGCCTCTATACCTAATAGCATTGATGTTCTTACTCACGAGTTGCACAAATGAGTGGTCCCAAGACCGATACATCTTAGGCCCTCTCTTAGTTGCTTGTTTTTAGCCCTGATGGTAGTTTGGTTCTCAAGTCGAGGACCGATCTAGGCATAATGGTCCTGACGGATCCCTATTTATTTGTTGGCCTTTAATTTAATGAGTATGGATCTAGTAAGAAGAATTATTGAAATGAGAAGAGTGAGAAACAATTGTGGCCATTTATTTTAAATAAGGAAGGAGAAATAATAGGGAGATGCATCTATTTTTGTGAGTGCATCTAATATTTGTGGTTGTGGTTTCTTCTCATTCTTCTCATCTTAGTTATATTTCTCATTTGATCCTTACTCTTAACTTAATAACATACAAAACATACTGTTTGGGTAAATTGTTTTTGATTATTATCATCATTTGAAGCTACCATTTTTAGTTACATCTGGTGTATCACATTTTTACCCAAGGTTTTTAGATCAACGATGTACGTGTAAGTTGTCTGATCAAAAGACTGTTGGTTCAAGTTTTAATTTCTTTGGTAAAATCTATTATGACCATAACTAATCGTGCGGTCCTGACCGGTATATTCGGCCCCGGTCCTTTCGGTCCCCAATCTTGATTCGATCTCCCAACCAATCCTTGGTTCCTGTCTGTTTTTGTTCATTTATGGCTTAGAGCAAAAAAAATAGAGCATGGTCCCTTGTGTGTATGTGGTGAGGGCAATCCAAGATTTGCATATCAAAAAAGGGGGCCATTGTTTCAGAAGAAAATAGTAGATTTTGTCTTTGTAAACACTATGAAAATTTAATAGTATAGTTACGAATATGTTAGTGTTATTTGGAAAGATGTAAATTAATCTAAATTTTTGTTTAAGATGTCATGTAGTAGTTCTTTTTCTATACAAAGATTAAAGTGAAAGCAAAAAAGATCGATTGAATCATGATTAAAGTTAGTGAAGTCAAACTTATTCATTTAGAGTGTGTTTAATATATTTTGTGAAATAGTTAAACCTACAATTTTAGTTAATTTAAATTACTAAAAAGATGCAATCATAAGGCACAATATTCTCTAACATAATAATAGCAATTTACACATCCAAAACTTAATCATTTGGGGTTGATAAATAAAAACTTTTATATAGAGTACAATCACTTTATTCTTACTTTTTATCATAATGAAAAAAAGAAACATTGTTTTTCACATTTTTGTAAAAGTTGATACAATCAATTTTAAAAGTCAAATTTACTTATTATGAGGTAGTGAAATGATGATACAAAGTTAAAGTGATATTTGATGATGTTTGATAGGTGAAGTGGGTCATTTTTGCTTTGCATAAACATGTTTCATAATTAGCCATTAAATTGGAAAGTCCAAAGATTCTTTAGCCAATCGTGGGATGGCAACAGAGAGGTGCCTCTTTGAGCACAAATTATTATAAGAGCTTTTTATTGTTTCACTTGATATCGTTCTAAGAGCAGCAGCAGTGGTAACGTCATAGGAGGCGTTATGCCCATTTTAACGCGCGTTATCTAGCATTAGGCGATGTGTTGTGTTGCGTTAAGGTGGTGTTAACGTGACACGTTAATACACTAACGCCACGTTAAAGCTACATTGTGTAAAAAAAAAAAAAAAAAAAAAAAAATTCCTTTTA
>LBNU01025346.1:23718-51452 GCA_014162995.1 Artemisia annua
TCTTCAATGGATATAGTGTAGAGGTTTGAGCCTCGTCTGCCTTTCAGGAGATCCACACCATCCAATCTTCTAACATAACAAATGTGTTTTCTGAAGGCAACTTCAAGATCTGAGTCACAAAATTGACCAACGGAGAACAAATTGTGCCCAAGTCCTTCTACATAGTATACCCGAGAGATCACGCTGTCGCCAACCACATAATCTCCATAACCCATTATTGCACCAAAATGATCATTCCCGAATCTAACAGTCCCGATAAACTTTTTCACGAAATTTCTGAGCCGCGAGCGATCCCCAGTCATATGCTTTGAGCAGCCTGAGTCCAAATACCACAGGACGATTTGTACGACCTGCATTTGAAACCAGACAGATATGGATAACTGAAGCACGTGGATCCCCAACCATAAGTGGGATCCGATTGGTTAGCACAAAACATTGTTTATTGCAACAGAAGAGGAAGTATTACTAGCATCCTTAGTCATATTATGACATGCGGGGGGACAAGACTTATGGTTAGTGCATTGGGTTCCTATAGGAAAAGTTCTGCCAGTTTTCTTCCAAATCCTAATGTTGCAGAGCTTAGGATTAGGCCGTTTAGCAAAGGGGCGTTGACTTCCTATTGATACTATTCATCCAGTAGGTCTCCAATGATAGCCAACAGTAGAAAACTTCCTTCCTGTTGCTTTCCAAACATGTTTTTCACGTTTATAATACACAGCATGACAAACAGAGGATAATTTAGAAGCATTCAAACATGTCTTAACACACTCATCATGATTACCAGAAGTTAAAGAGTTATTACAGATCTCACAAATGGTCTTAGAATTCGAATTAATTACAGTACGCCTAGAGCTAATACTAGAATCAACACGATTCATAATATTCAGATCAGTCTTATTGTTCCTAATGTGGTCTTCTACTTCCTTTCCTTGAGCACTCTTTGCTGGCGAAGGCCTATCATTCCTTGTATTGCAACTAGGCTTTGACCCGCTAGCATTAGTGATAACTTTTACTCCTGTAGAATTAATGACGGGAACATTAGAACGAGACACGGCTGTTTGATTTCTGGTATATGATGTGTTACGCTCTGAAGATGTCAATGGCACATTAAAGGTAACACGCTTGTTCTTATCCTTAGAGGAAAATTCATCAACCTTATCACGCATGCAAACAGCTTTGGGACATGTACCAATGGCATAATCTAAGAGTTCATATGATCTGTTGGTGAGATAATAAACATCATGGATGGCAATGTCCGCAGGTCTCACCATTTTAACCTCTTCAATGGTCTCACAAAGGATATCTAGGCAATCCTTAAGATACCTAAGGTACTCACTATGGACAAACGCATTATTCCTAAGGGGAAGAGGAATATTAATGGCATCACTATCAATTCTTTTCGTTTTAACGATCTTGGTGAGATTACTATCACATGCAGTGACGGGCATTTTCCCTTTCACCTGAGTCTTTAGATTCTCAATTTCATTTAACAAAGAAGTTATTTTCTCATTCGTTTTATAACGTGTGATCTTAATCGACTCATGTAACTCTTTGTAATGTTGTTTGATCTTTGAGTTTTCAGCTTGAAAACAATCATTTTCATATTTAATGTTGTTAATGACGTTTTGAAGTTGAAGATTTTGAAAATCTAAACAAGGAGGTTTCTGGGTATCAATCGCATCACATTTATTAGTCTTTAATTGGGCAATTTGACCTTCAGATTCCGAATCGTGTTAGTGTGAGCTTGAATTTTTTCATCCCGTTTGGCTAATTCAAAATATGCATCAAATTCATGAGCATCCGAAGATGTCTTGGCATTTGAGTTTTTGATTCTTTCTTATAGATGTTGATATCTTAATTGCAAATTAAGATAATCAACCTCTAGTTTTGAAAAATGCTTGACCATGTTATCATGATCATCATTTTGAATTTTTTTGCGCAATTTTAAATTCTCCCCCTCAAGCTCAACAACACGATTCTGGAAGACATTTAACGTAACAGACATTTCATGAAATTGGGAAGCAGATAAAGATGAATCAGTAGCAGTATAAAACACATCTTGAGCAATGCACATAGCAATTAAATTATCATTCATGATGAGAGCATTCTTCCTCGCAATATCACTATATTGAAGATCTATTACAGTTTGTTTTCCTTCAAGTTCCAGATTTTTAAACACATCTTTCATTTCTTCAATCTCTGATTTAAGAGATGTTTCCATGTATTCAAAATGTTCTTTGATTTGTTTAAAAAACGGAATGACTTCAGTGAGATAACATTCTTTTGTGACTTCAAAACCCCTTTCCCCCTCAGTAATTCCCGTTGGTGTAATTCTCTTTTTACATGTTTTGTCAAACTCAGCAAACATTTGATACAGAACATACATGCTAATAAGAGTTTTACATTGAGTGGGAAGAGCTAACTGAACTAGGTTCATTGGTGTATTGGGAGGATACACCGTCGGGGTAGCAAACTTAAGAGGAGTGGTAGCCTTAAGTCGTTCAGCTTTCAGTTTTTGAACGTCTAAAGGCCAAAAAATCTGTTCTGGGGTTAACCTAGTTTGGGGCATGAAAACGGTCAGTCGGTTCTGTTCATAGTAGTTATGGGGCTTGATATTGACACATTTTTCAATGCTCTTGGGATCCTTCATTTTAATCTCAAGTCTTTTCCTATTTTCAGATTCAATTTCATCAATCTCTTCTGTATTACGCACATCAGGTGGGGCATGATTGGGCTTAAGCATCACATTAAAATCATATAAGGCAGGTTGAGAGGCACTAACGCTCCTAAGAAAATTAGTTTTAGGCACTCCTGTATCCTTATTACTATTTTCATCATGAAGCTTAATGTGCTTTTGTATCATTTGAGCAGTTTGAATGGTTTGGCCTTGTGTGTACAATTTGTTTTCAAGCTTGTTCTTTAAGGCCTTTAAGTTGGAAAAATCGTTTAAGAGCTTAGCTTCTTTACTTTGAAAATCTAACTTTAGTGCGGTGACAATATTTTGAATCTCCTGTTTTTGTTTAACAGTTTGATCGATTTGATTTTGCAAAGATTTTATTTCCATTCTTAACTCTTCTTCCTTTAAATTCCTTTCGGTAATATATGTACACATTTGCCAATCCATTTTCTGCTCACGTTCGGTTAACTCAAATTTTGCACGTTGTTGATACATATTCACCTGATCTTTCAGAATATTAATCCTAGTGGTCAAGGTATCATCAGGTATAACAGCAGTGTATTCATCACATTCACAAATTTCATTATCAACAGAAGAGTCATCATTTGGTAAAGCTGTCTCGACATTTTGTTTCAAATATTGCTCATATGGGACAACATTGCTATTACCCATATCAGCAGGATCTGAATCAATAATGTCAGTGTGTTTTACTTCGTTATGAATCCTTTGTTTGTGCATCACATTATCAACATGTGTATCGACAGATGCTCTACTAGGTTCATCAGATTCTTTATTGTTATCCATGTGTTGTTGTTTTGAGGGAACATTATTGTTTTTCAAATCAACATCATCTGGCGTGACAATACTAGTTTGATGTACCTCATCGAGTATTGTTGGAATAGCACATGTTTCATATGTGTCATACAATTTGAGTACCTCAGAAATGATGGATGATTTGGAAGATCCCGATTGTTGTGCCGATGTGACTGCAGATGAAAGCTTGGCCATGAAGATGGTTTGTGCAGTAGGTTCATCATCAACATCAGAATCAAAGGCATCACAATCTTCAGCCTGGAAGATGTTTGGGTCGTTGAGAGCAAGATCATGGACTGGTTGATCATCCACATCAGCATCAAAGGAATTCCCTTCATCACCCGCAAGAAATAGCCGTTGTTCCTCATCCAACATAACTCCATTCTCTTGTGCCTGCATCAGCAACATCTTATCTTTGAAGTAGTCGGAGTTCTGAGGACGTTTTGGTTCAGTGCAGTTTCTTGCAATATGACCTAGCCCACCACAGTTATAGCACTTGATTTGTCTTCCTTGTCCTTGATTGGCATTACCCATCCTATTCTGAACATTTCCCCGGACATTTTGTCTTCCTTGAACCACAACACGCCCATCTTCCACAACAGCAAGATTACGTGGATTAGATGAGGTTCTGAGTTGATTGTTGGTTTGAGGAAGAGTGCTTCTGAAGTGTTGAACCAGCAGTGAGACTTGGTTGGAGAGATTATCAATTCTTTTGTCCATGTAAGAATTCCCAGATTCTTGTGGATTAGTCTTGACACTTTCTGATTGCATGGAGGTTTGACCAAGAGAGGACTGATTCTGTGTTGCTTGAGGAATGGTTGGATGATTGATTGAGTCAGCTGAGAATTGGTTAAGTCCCTGAACACTGGAGATTAGAGCAAGGGGATCATTTGAGGGATGAAACTTCTCTCTCAGCTGACGATCATACATGGCATGTTTCTCATGTTGTTGCAGATAAGCATAGAGTTGTTCATAGTTGGTGTTTCTGAGTCCTTTGTTTAACTTCACAGCTGTGACAAACCGATCCCATTCTGGTGACATGTTATTGACAAACTTTGAGTTGAGTTGGATGTTGGGCATTGTCATTCTGATCATTCTCATGTCATTCACAAGCTTGTGGAATCTGACATAGTAGTCATTGATGCTTTCACCGGGGTTCATCTTAAAGTGCTCGAATTCATCATACAATTGAGACTCACGATCTTCCTTTGTTAGTTCTGAACCAGCTAGCAACATTTTGACATTGTCCCAAACGGCTTTGGCCTCAGTGTTGAAGTTAATCAGTTTGTAGATGTCCTTTGGTAGCCCTTGTACCACAATGTTTGAAGCTCGAATGTCGGCATCATATCGTTTCTTTTCCACTTCATTCAGATCATTGTAAGTACGAGGTCTGTCAATTCCAAAGGTGACTGTCCCATCATCACCAGTGGAGATAACATCTCTGGTAGTACCCATTTGAAACGGCCCTTCATCAATTGATCTCAGAATGTTCTCCCCATTTTCTTTGCCTTGACAATACAGACGAATTCTTTGTGACCAGGACTCATAGTCAGTTCTGTCTAGCATAGGAGGTCGAGTGTCGGACCCAGCAGCTTGGATATCATCAATAGATGTTACAGTAGTCATGATGACAAGGTCTTAAATGAGATTTTACAACACACGTGACTTAAACCGAGAAATCGATTCTTTCCCGGGATTTTACTAAAGTCAACCAGGAAAACCGCTAAGATAAGCTAACCGCTGACAAAGTAACCGCTGACAAGTAACCGCTGAGAAAGAAAAACGCTGATAATGATAACCGCTGACAGGATAACCGCTGACTATTAAACCGCTGACAATGGTAACCGCTGACAGACTAACCGCTAGTATAGTAACCGCTGATTTCGAAAACCGCTGGAGAAACTAATCGCTGGAACACAAAGGACAGACTGAGCTAACCGCTGAAATAGTACAAAGTACAGCGTTATGTTCGCTGACAAAGTGTACAAACCACTGACGCTAACCGCTGTAAACCCAAACTAACCGCTGCCAAGAAAACTTTACCGAGGAGAAAACCGCTGCTAAGAAAAAGGTCCAAAATCACTCGTCCACTTCACAAACGTAAGATCTAGCGAAACCAACTGATAAACTAGATGAATCTAACCCCTCTAATCCAAGAAGTACAAGAGAAAACACAAGAAACTCCACGAACAAGATCAAATAAGAGTAAAACCTTCCTAAACTAGTAGAAACTAAAACAACCCATACACCAACCAAGTACCTACGATCCCTAGGATGTAACCATGGCTCTTGATACCAATTGTAGGATACTAAATAAACATATGACACGTATGGATCTTGTGTATGGATCGAATAGTGTAGAAAAGAAAGAAAGAAATCTAGAGAGAGAAAGTAGAGAGAGAAAGAAGATGGAACCTTGAGAGTAAACAAAAAAAAAGAAAATGAGATTATGAGAGGTTCCCACCCTCTCCAAGGATGGAGAGGGCTTTTATATGTACAAGGTTTTGCCACTACGGGCTGTGGATCGGGCTGACAGTGGGTAAAGACCCGACCCGACTCCACGAATACTAACTACTTCTAATCTACGTACTAATAACTATTATAAATACTACGAGCTAAACAATGCTTAATCATATTTGGGGTGACCGAATCTTTACTAAGAAAAATCGTATTCCTAACAGGTTTTTTTCTTAATCGTTGTTCTTGTTATTTTATATTTCGTATTGTAATGTTTAAGTTTTAATGTTATGTGGTTTATTAAATGAATTGTTGGTTTTAGTTTAGGGGGTGAATTTGAAAATAGTTGAGTTAAAGCTGAGTTATTGATGTGGGTGTTTTTTCCTGAGTTAAGGTTAATGTGTTAAAGCTGACGTGGCACTGAGTTAAAGAATAACTTGAGTTACCACTGTGAATGCTCTAAATGACTAAATCATTTCTATATTTTGGTCTTAGGAATTTAAAAAAGCATGTATAAACGATGAAGAATACAATAGGATGCATATCAAATAAGTTATATTTATCTCATAGAGTCATAAAACTAGGATAGAATATTACATTGAGAAGTTGTTATTTCGTTTTTAACAAACATCCATATATTCTATTTGGGAAAATGATTTTCATGCTTAAAATGCATAACTAAAAACATAACTAATAACAAGATGATGCTAAGCGGAAAAATCAAAAGTGAAGATTCAGAGAAAGAAAATACATGAGTGATGTGTCAAATTGTTAATGAATTAGACATGACTTTAGGTATGCATGTATAAAAGCATCCGGGGGAAGAAACATATACGAACTCGAGGCCATCTAGAGAGCCGAAAGAGAGAGAAAAAAGCATAAGAAATACCAGCTAAAAACACCAAAGACGAAGACCTCAAAATAGAAAAGCCAAAGCAAGCAAACCAAGATGCCGCACCATTAAAGCGTGTTAGCCTTCTTGGATTAGTGACCCTTTTGTCCCGATTCGGACGCCTCTGCTTATGAAAACGATTCGAGATCCACAACTTGGATGAATGTTGAATAGAAACAAAAATGCTCTAATTTCAACTTAGTTTCCGAAATAGCATGAGTAATCTTATTCAGCCACTTCTATATCTGCCAAAGAGCTACAATACCCACACCATAAAAGAACTTTGCTTGGAGCAATAGTACTCACTAATATCCATAAAATTACATACACAACTTACTTTGACCGGAGTTCTACGGTGGGATAGATGATGGTAAGGAGTTAGAGCTCGTAAGTAAGAACTAGCTTATAGGAGTAAAGCCACGCTTGACTAGAGAAGGAAGATAGCTCACAAGTATGAACTATATATCCTATAGTAGCAAAGACATATGAAATGAAACTATTAGCACCACACGCAGTTTGAATAAGTAATTGTCTGATAATCAACAAAAAATATTCGTCTTTTTGTGAAAGACGATGTATCAACCAATAACTCATTAGATACTTTTTGTGAATGTCAACTAAGTATCGCAAGAAAATTGCTCATGCTCAACCAGAGGGAGAGGACTAAGCAATCCAAAAGGGTATTATTTCATACATTTTCTTTAGTTACAAACTTGCAAGAGTCATGACAAGAAACTAAGTTGGTAAACATTTAGTTTGATGGTATAATAAAAAATTAAAAATAATAATAATAATAAAAAAAATAAAAAAAATTGGGGTGTTAAAATGTTGAGAATCTCATGATCATATAAATTGGCAACCCTAATTTGTTGTCTTTCTAAAGTGATAAGAAGCCAAGGTGGTAGGTAAGGGGTGGTATATATCGAATAGGGCCATGGAGATGATTTAAATGCCACCTTTTAAACTTCTTATTGATCATGATTCATGGACTTGGGTTCCCTTTTATTTGACATGAGAACCACATCTTCTTCAAAGGCTTAAATCGGCAAAGAAACCCTGACTATATGCACCTTTGTTGGTGTCAACTGAGTCTTCCTCAAAGACCTAGCTCCATGCAATGAACACCTATCCAGTGATCTTTAGTCACGATTTGGGATTGAACACATGACCTATTTCTCAAAAAGCTCACATTTATTCAGTTGAACGTTTGCGAATCAAGCTTAAGAAAAGTTACCAAAAAGTGCAATTTGAGTTGCATGTTAATTTAGATTTAGAAGTTTGCTAGGTCACAATGATCTTCTACAAAGAGTGCGCATTCCTCTCCCCTTGCAAGCAACGGCCTTTAGGTTTAACCAATGAAGACATTATTGGCCGAAAAAACGATCTTCTACTTCGACTCACGCAAAGGTCAACTCTTGCACACGTACAAAAATCAACAAAACAATAGTAAAAGACAAACAAATAATAGTCTAAAACTTGAGTTAAAACTTTTCTACATAGAAACCAAAGGCCAAAGGGATGAGGGGTTGTGCCCATATATGTTGATGGCTTTATATACTAACTTAGTAACTTGTCTCCTTAAGGACAGTCATTTCCTGTCTTCAAGGGAAGTTGTATGGAGGAAGAGGAGTGGGGGTCGAGTTGATCTAAATTATTTGCATCATTTACAGAATTACAGGTATCTATAATGTACTACTGTACTGTACTTAAATGGCAATTGCTTTGTTGCTTTACTAGGCTATATGTCCCGATGTTTGTCTGCATGTGCATGAAGTTGGACCTATCAAGGACTATGGGTCCTACACATACCAATAACTCTTAATTGCACTAAAAGATCAAGGTAAAATGACCATGAATCATCGCTATTTGTCTCATCACCGAGGGACATTTTGTAAAACCATAGAATCCCATTACATTTATCTTTTTATTTCACCTTTTACAGTCAAAGTTACAAACTATTTATTGAGGGTCTGCACGTGCATACATTGTCGTCTTCATATGTTCATAGAGTCATGAAGAGGATCACAAATATAGCGAAATATGTAAAGAAAGAAACGATTTGTATCGCATCAAAGGCTTTCTTTATAAGTAAATCCATCAATAAAACATATATTCAATGACAATGACAATCTCAAACATAAAATAAAATAAAATAAAATAAAATAAAATAAAAAAGCCCAAAGAGCAGTAGAAAACTCTAAAAGAAACTTCTTGAAAATGTCCCTATCTCTCCCTTTCATTCTCAATTATTGAGTATGATAAATCATAAGAGAAAAGGATGTTCTAAAAAAATAGAAATCCAAAAAAACTAGTGAATCTAATAATCAAAACAAGCATACCTCATACATCAATACAATGATAATGTTCAAGAAGCCTATCGGCTTCTCTAAGACCACTAATATAAGCACCATGAGTTGTGGAGTAATGAGTTCTATCTGTAGCTTCTCCTGCGAAAAGAATTTGAAGTGGTGAACCACTCTTTGTTGACTCCAAAACCTTCGTGTTGGGCAATGGCTCAGCTAGTGTATCAATGTCATCGCTACTTGATCCAACGGCAATATAACTATATGATCCCATAAACAAAGGATCACTATCCCATCCACTTTTTAAAACCTTTTCAAATTTAACATTCCCATTATAATCTTTTTGTGACAAGAAGCTAGAAATAGTTGTAGAAACATCATCAAGAATCACTTCATCCGGAAGTGATTCTAGTTTTAGTGCTTCTTCACCTGCAAACCAAGACAATAACACGCGTGATTTTTCATAAATTGGTGACAAAGAAGCTGTTTTCCTAATCCACCATGGAATTTTCGGGTTCTTGAAATGATCGGATTTATGGAACACCATTTGTAGGAACGGAAACCGTTCAAGATCAAAATCTGGACTTAGCTTTAAGAAAAGCTTGTTAACAACACCATATCCGAGTCTTGAAATTGCTTCAATCTTGTGACTAGGAAGTGTAGGACTGAATCCAAACCTGACCGAATCATTAGCCTTGTTTATGACTCCTGCTTTAAGAACACCTAATGAAACCGTGACAATAACATGATCGGCTGACATACTCGTACCATCAAGAAAATGAATCTTTACCGGTCTTGAACCATAACCATGCTTATTTTCGCTTGTTACACATTCGGGCTGCCACTCGATATCATTAACTTTCTTGCCTAATTGAATAACACCGGACGGTAAAGCAGATGCTATTGATTCTATAATACTTGAATAGCCTTTAGCAATAGTGATCTCTTCACCAGGAAACATAACATACTCACTTTCTGCTAAGTAATCAAGCTTATGCAAATCATTAGCAGCTGTATAAGTCCTTTGAGTGTTTTCATGCATTGCAAATATTGATTCTACTAATGACTTCTTATCCCATTCCCCATTCCCGTACCCATTTTCATTCCCATTTTTTCTTGATTCCAACTTCCTATAACATTCAAGACCTTTTTCAAGAAAAGATCCAACACTTACATTCCCATTCACACAAATGTCACTTTCAATCCCACCCAATATGGACTTCTTTTTGCCTTGAGCAAAATCCATTAAATTATTAAAAAGATTTGAAACTGGATCAACAATATAAGGACTTAACACATACCCATTTTCAGCAATGGTGATTGGATCATCAAGAAAACCATCCATGCATTCCCATGGTTGATCTGATTCCAAAGACTTAATCTCTCGCGCAATCTCGTAAATTGGGCTGCCTCCAATACCATGGATCCAAGTAGCTCCCATCTCAATTCTATCACCTCCAAATTCTGAGGTATTAATCCTACCTCCAATTCTATTACCACCTTCTATAACACATAGCTCAAATGCACCTTTTTTCACACCAGATTTGTATAGCTTGTTTGCGGCTGTTAGTCCAGCCATACCTGCACCAATTATTACTATTCTTGGCTTTTTTATAACCATTTTGCCTCAAAATACTTAACCAAATTATGGGTTTGCAAGAAAGATAGAATCTGTTGCACTAAAGCTTGCTAGAATTCAAAAAAAAAGTTTGAGTTTTTTTGGACTAAAGATTGCTAGATTTCAAAAAAGATTGTGGCTTTGAGCTCAGGACCACTATGAAGATACAAAGAAGTTGTTGTGTTTCTTTTTGCTAAATGTTTTGAGTGAAAAAGAACCAAGATTAATTGAAAGTGAGTGAGTGATGACTGATTGGGGTTTAAGCTTTTTAGCTAGTTGGTGTTGGAGAAGCCTTTGGAGACTTAATAACTTTTGTATCCACCGAATTGATTCCATTACTTTATATATACCATTCATCCAATTTTTTATGTTCTAAACCAAAATATAGTATTCGAATATATGCTAGACAAAAACTCATATCACGTATGGATAAATGATCGTGTAAAGGAGCACGTGTACATCTTGTTGCAATCTAGAAGGAGCCATAAACATGACTAAGTTATGATCAAGATTTAATCAGGTTGTCAACAATTCAAAGTCACATTTAAGCACCATATACTAAATTAAGGATAATTATGATGATATAATGATCAATCTAATGGTTGTTAAGTTGTTATATGTTCTATACAGTCCGACATAGACTCAAGACTAAAACTCATGGGGGTGCATTTGGGAGAATGTGCATTAAATGAAAAAACGGTATATTTCACATAATTTTACACTACACAAAGAAATATCCATGTGATACACGGGAACCCCCTCGGCCCGCCTCTGTATCTATTGTTTATTTTTGAAACAAACCAGGCTTATGTTATCTTTTTGAAATTTGCTACCACATGCGTAGCCAAATTTAACACCCACAGTTATACAGCAAGATACTGACATAAACATACAACAATTGTAGGGAATGCATGACTGCATCATCTTTGGTTTGATGCAACGTTTTTCTGTCTTTTTTCTCTTTTTATAACTTAAGTAAGTGACCGTGTGTAGTATGGTGTAACAAATGGCTGATTAAAAATTTGATTATCATTTTAAAATGTCTTTCTTTATGTAAAGTTTCCCAATTAGCCATCGTAAATGAATAAATGAATATGATTATATGAATATGGTAGTGATGTAATCCAACATCTAATGCGTTTAATATTCGATCTGGATAATTATTCATCACATGCGTCGTTTTACATATGTTTTGATTCTTTTATCGGGATTCAAGTATGAACATCTGCTATTCACACATAACAAACACTCAATTTAATTTGTTTTTATTATTAATCTAGAAATTTGAATATTAAGAATTAAGAATCATATCATCAAAACTTGATTGCATATATGAGATTCTTAATAATTATAAAGTATATCCTTATATGACATCTGACCCTTTCTAGATGACCCCTCGAGAAGAAGGCGATTCTAACAATCTTTCTAGTTAATTTGTTAACACTTAGGTGATGTTTGTTTGTCACTCAATAAGTTTGACAGGCGAACGTCGCGTTTGATAAGTTATTAATGTTGAGTTCCATTTTAAGCTTATGAGGTTTCTAGCAAACCGTGCGATATTACATGCACAAGTCACCTAAAACGATTTTGTAGTTACTTAGCTTCTTTTTATTTAGAAGTCATATTCATACTAATCTTTTCATATGTTGTAGCATCTTGTTCTAAATGATAACAAAGAGCAACAATTGGAATCCCATTCTAATTCTAACTAAGAATTCTTGTGGTTCCAGAGGATCCAGCTACAGGAGAACCAAGAACGGAGAGTTTTCTCCCCTTTTCCGCCGACTCTTGGCGCTGGTTTTTTAAGAATGAGTGATTGCCCTTCTCCAACCCTTACTGCCCAAAACCTGAGAGCGGACAGCTAAGCAACTTATTTACCATGGTAGATCGAGGTTAAGTATTGGTGTTAAATGATGGTGTTGGGGTCAATAATAGGATGATTATGATGATACCTCTCAAGTCTCACCAAACTGTCCATGTGAATCCAATAAAAGATGGTCCCCCACTATGAATGGTCCTTATTTTCCTTTAGATCCTTAGTTATGATCCAAAAATAACACACATTTCTATATATGGTAACTTATATTTTTCTCATATTTACTCAACCGTTTTTCACTATGTACTTATGTAGTGGTCATTTAAGCTAGTAGTGGTTAAGGTTGAGTGTAGTGGGTGGTCAACCAGTCGGTTGGTCGTCATTGTTGACGCGTCAACCACCATTACATCAACCACCTTGAGACGCGTCGCAGGAAAGAAAAAGAAGAGAATCAATCGTATATACGACGGTGCGGGGATGTTTGTTTGTGTGAGTGTTTATTTAATGTATTTTTGTGGGGTATGTTTTTTTGTGGTGTCCTCGATCTCTTTAATACACTAAGTTGGTCATGAAGTTATCTTGAAGAGAGAAAGCTGATAATCTGATAATCTGATATGGCAGTGATGTTGTTGATCGTAGTCACCATTACAGATGGTCGAAAGTTCAATTTATATTGGATTGAACAAACTTTTATCATGATTAACCTATTTTAAACATACCATTTTCATCACAAAACCTAAAAAAACATAAAAGACGTGTTGTTTACATGCTTAAGATCATCAAAAGAACCGTGAGTGTACTAGCTAGCGACATGTTTATCATACGCAAGGCTTTTTCTTTTCTGAATGTTCCATGGTTGTACAAGTCGGGTTAAATCTTAATGCCATGTTATGCCATTCTGTTTTCATTTAAAAATAGCCGAGTCATCTTTACAAGTAGTTACTTTGGTAGATCGATATGTTTCAAATTACCCAAACAGTACAATGCTCAATGTCTAAACACCGTATGTATGCACATCTTTTACTCTTCTTGCAAAATATAAAACATTGATAACCAACAACACTAATTAACCCACACACCCAACCACAGATAAGACTGTCTATCTCAATGGTTCAATCACGTATCTAACTTTCGTTTGTCATAAACTCTTAAAAATTGTATAATTATACTCACTTAGTAAAACAACCAAAATTAGGTAAACAATTTTGATTAAAACTGACTTATATATACAAAGTATAATTGTTGTCCTAACAATATTAGTCCAATGGTTGGTAGGATGGCAAAATAACCCGAACCGGACGGGGAAACCCGAAACCCGAACTAATTGGGGCGGGGCGGGGCATGCTAATCGGGTTACGTGGCGGGTTTGGGAATTAAACGGGGATTTTAATTGGGTTTGGGGAAAGGAGCGGGAAATTCTCGCCCCGCCCCACCCCACCCCGCCCCATTAATATATACACATATACAAATATATCTATACTTATATAGTATTTTGTTAGTATTTATGTAATAAAAAAAATATTACTCTAATATTGTTAGCTTTTTTTTATATTTGTAAGAATGCAAAATTGTGATTATGGAAAATCGTTTAGTGTCATATTTTTAAGTTTTAATATTTACCGGTATAATTCATCATTATTTATATATAATACTATCGTTGAAAACTTAATAAAGCTTATTTGTAATTGATTATTAATAGGTTCGTTATTGTTAACAGTCTAAAATAACAATAAATGTGAAATGGTACGGCTTTGGTTGAGAATTGCACCCAAAGAGGACACCCCGATAAAATCCCTGATTAATGCGGGGCGGGTTTGAGGGACCATCACGCCCCAACGGGGCGCCCCGATTAGATCCCCGAAGGAGATCGGGGCCGGTTTGGGGAGAACTTTGTTAATCGGGTTTGGGGATGGGGATGGCCGCCGCCCCCCAAACCCGCCCCGTTGCCATCCCTTGGTGATGTACAACTTAAAGGTGGAATTCATGGGTTCCAATCCTAATTTCCGCGTAATACGCGGTTCACCTCTCCTATGTTGACCGTGAGACCGGTCAGTGAAAGTCGTCAAAAAATCAGTTACTCTTTAATGAGTAAATCAGTCAAAATATGGTTTTTTTTTATGGGTTTGTTGCTTCAACAATCCTCATTACTAATGGAGAATTAAGTTTTTAGGTCTCTCTTATCAATTTTGTTTCAGTTGCATTTGAAGGTCATGCTACTAACATGTTTACTTCCACTGTAGGTACTAAAATCGAGTCGAACCGAATCTGAACTCTAATTTGGTTGGTTTATTTTTATTTAAATAATAAAAAGAGTGAATTGCAAAAGTCGTCCTTGTAGTATGTTCAAATTGCAGTCGCAGTCTTTACCTTTTCAAAAGTGCAAGTGTCGTTTTTGTGGGAAACCTTTGGTGCGAAATTCGTCCCTCCTTGGAAGCGAAATTACTAAAATGCTTGTGTCTTCAGTGAGATATTATCATTTCACTCTTGTGCATCTTAGTCATCTCAGTTTGAGGCATGGACCATATATGCACGAATAGTTTCTCACAAAAATGACGGTTGCACTTTCAAAAAAGTAAGAACTACACCTATTATTTGGACATATCATAGAGAAGAGTTTTGCAATTAACTTTAATCAAATTTTAAAAATCAAACTGATAAACATACACTCCTTAATNATGCAATGTTTTTCTGTCTTTTTTCTCTTTTTATAACTTAAGTAAGTGACCATGTGTGCCATGTTATAAAAATTTCTTTTTTTTAGAAAGGCAACAATTTTATATAACCCACAACACAACAAATACAAAGAAAAGTCACCCCACCCCACTTAATCAAGCAAATTAAGTGGCGGAGGGACCCAAGAATTCAAATTACAAAAAACGAAGGACCAAAAGTGTCCGAACAAAACTAAATCCTACACTAAAATTGTCACATGATGAAATTACAACAGATACTAAAACATAATACCAAATACTCACTTTTAATATTACAATCTGTGGCAAACAGGTGTTATAAAATTTGATTATCTTTTTAAAATGTCTTTCTTTATGTAAAGTTTCCCTAATAGTCATCTTAAGCGAATTAATGAATATGAATTAGTGATGTAATCCAACATCTAATGCGTTTAATATTTGATTTGAATAGTTGTTCATGAGATACGTTGTTTTACATATGTTTTGATTCTTTTATCGGGATTCAAGTTTGAACATATGTTAGAGCGGTGGGTATGGTCCTCGCCACTCCACGCTGACACCTTCGCCGCCGCTCGCCACGACACCGGAGGATCTCGCCGTAGCTAGCCAAACACAACCTCGTCGTCTGCACAACAAAATTAAATGTCTGACATAGTGGGACCAAGAGATAAACGGTTTAGTTTTCTCTTCTTTTTTTTCNGAAAAATGTCCCTAAAGGCACCCGAAAGCTATTCCTTGTGCGATAGACAATAGGTGATGCCAAAAGGCACCCGAAAGATCAGTGTGTTCCCGTTAATTTACACCTTTTGTGAAATAGTATAATGATCTTTTACTTGATTTTATTTTATTTTATTTTATTTTATTTTATTTTATTTTATTTTTTTTGGGTAAAAGGGTTAATTCACCCGGTAAAATTACTTAAATTGTGTTGTTGTGGACACGAAGGAGTTATTATTAGAGGTGCACATTTCGGTTTCTTTTTAAAACAGAACCTGTTTATAAACTGGTTTCTGTTTTAATCAAATAGTCAAAAATCGGTTTTGCGTAAAACCGGGAGAAAATGTATGGTTTAAACCAAGAACAGGTTTAGTTTAAACCGGTTTTACCAAGAACCAGTTCGGTTGCAACAAAGTTTCTAAATTGGCAGTTCGACTTTCCCTTTGTTTTTGTTTTTTTTGTTTTTTTTTTTCCCCACCTCTAGTTATCAATGTTTATCAATTTCAATTGGGCTCTCATTTCAAACATATCGGGCTAAACTCCACAATCACAGCCCAAAAATATTTACATCCAAATCACTTCAACACAAACAAAAACCCCCAAAATTTTGGCGCGAAAATCATTTCCCCAATCACCAGCAACATGTCAAATCCACCGGAACTCACCAACCTCTTCGCAAAACTCGCATCGGAAATTGAATCCACCGTTAACAACACCTACGACGACGTTTTGATCAAATCGTTAAACCAGTCACTGAATTTAAATGAAGAACTAGTAACACCTAGGGTTAGGGTTTTGGATTCTGCTTTATCACTTATGTGCTTCACTTCACCACAGGTATTTATACATATATAACTACTAACATTTTATTTATTTTTTATAATTCTATTCACCTTTTTTTTATATAATTTGATGAGTAATTTTGAAGGATAATCGGTTCGAAATGTATCTGACTTGTTACAAAATTATTTAGCGTGTATCGGTTTAGCTTTTTTTATTATTAAATACACTAACCGCCTAATCTAACTATTGTGTGTATTAAATTACCTGTGACGTGCCACGTCACCAGTACTAAATACAATAGTAAGATTAGACAGTTAAAGAAATTTATAACAAGTCAGATACATTTTGAACTAATTATTTCTAATCATGAAATAATATGCGGTTCATGACGGTAAACCGTCATTAACGTAATTTAAATTTAGAGATAATTAGTTCAAAATGTATCTGACTTGTTATAAATTTCTTTAGCGTGTGGCAGTTTAGCCTTTTTTAAATATTAAATACACCGGCCGCCTAATCTAACTATTGTGTGTATTAAATGACGGTGACGTGCCACGTCACCAGTACTAAATACAATAGTAAGATTAGGCAGATGGTGTATTTAATACTAAAAAAGCTAAACGGATACACGCTAAAGAAATTTATAACAAGTCAGATACATTTTGAACTAATTATTTCTAATCATGAAATAATACGATGTTCATGACGGTAAACCGTCATTAACATAATTTAAATTTAGAGATAATTAGTTCAAAATATATCTAACTTGTTATAAATTTCTTTAGCGTGTGGCAGTTTAGCTTTTTGATATATTAAATACACCGGCCGCCTAATCTAACTATTGTGTGTGTTAAATGACTGGTGATGTGCCACATCACCAAGTGCTTAACACAATAGGAAGATTAGAGAGTCGGTGTATTTAATACTAAAAAAGCTAAAATGATACACGCTAAAGAAATTTATAACAAGTTAGATACATTTTGAGCTAATTATCTCTAAATTTAAAATAGTATGCTGTCATTAACGGAATACGGAGTATTACTTGAAATTTAGAGAGAATTAGTTCAATATGTATCTAACTTGTCATAAATTCTTAGCGTGTCCTAGTTTAACTTTTTCTCATTTATATAAATTGGCTGTCTAATCTTACTTTAATTAGTGCTTATGAAGATTAGGCAGTTTGTGTATCTAATATAAAAAAAGTTAGATTGATACGCGCTAAAGAACTTTGTGGTAAGTCAGATACATTTTGAACTGATGTGGCAAAGGTCGTTTAGTACACATAGTAGGAAGATTAGACTGTTTGTGTATTTAATAGGAGAAAAGGAGATTGATACACGCTAAAGAATTTTAAGACAAGTTAGATACATTTTGAACTGATTATTCTTTAAATAAAAGGGGTGGCGGCGCAGCTTGTTGCCCGCCTACCTACCATCCTTATGTAATTTACCCAAAGATTTATTTATTTATAAAATAAATTAAAAATGCAGAAAAAAAAAAAAAAAAAAAAAAAAAAAAAAAAAAAAAAAAAAAAAAAAAAAAAAAAAGTGAAAAAGTTATGTTAATTAGTGCTTATGAGTATGTTCACTTGCTTGCTGTTTAGGTGTTTGAATCAGTGATTGACTGTTCAGTGAACACAATCGTGTCGGTTTTATCGGCATTGACCGAATGTAACGTAAAACGTTATGGTGAATCAGAGGTTTTACGAGTTGGCGTGGACTTTTCGGCTGATGAGTGTGTGAGAGTGATGGAAGCGTGTGCTGATATTTTGGGGAAATTAAATGAAGGTGCGGTTTTTATACGTGTTTATGCTGTATATGTTTTATGTGATGTGATGTATGCTGACTAGGATGTGTTTGGAAATGTGAAGGGACGGGAAAGTGTGAATTGGTGTATGGTGTTGTGAGACTAGCTGCGATGATGAGTAAAGTTAGATATACGATGCAAGTTGCCCCGGTTATTGATGTGAAAACGAGTGATGGAAGAAGTCGTGCGATGAAGAAGTTGATGTGTTGTGTGCCGAAAGGAATTGAGTATGTGACCGAAAAGCTACCATTGAGGTATGCTTTATCTGAATGTAAGCTGATACACTTTATATTTATCGACAATGTCATACTTATATTAATAAATGTAGTTGCTTCTACATCCTGTTGTATCTTGATTGGTTAATTGCATAGGGAACTTTGTACACTTCGTATACTTCATGAATTTGTACACTGTGGTAATTTATCGTAGAACGGGTAAACGGATGAGGTTTTCCGTGTTTAGGTTACCTGGGGAGGGCGTGTCTTTTGACTCAGTGTTTATCACTCCCCCACCGCAAACGTCACGTTAACCAGTCAAGGAGGGCTTTGGAGAAATGTACGAAACTCTAACCGGGGTTTCCCATGACCGTTTTCAACCCTTTCCTGGCCACCCCCAAATGTGTACCTGGTGAGGTATGAACTCTTGATCTCTGGTGAGGATGTCAGGTGCCTTACCACTAGGCCATTTGGTGGTGTGGTTTAGTAGTTTATCGTCATCTTCTTAATAATTCTTCCGGAACTTAGTTTCACAATGTCACTACTGTTTATCGCTTCTCACTATTGCAGTGTTGGTCTGACCTTAAGTTCTATTGCTAAAGTTATTACTGTATATAGTAATCTTAGGCCATCAAGTTTTTTTTTAGCTGTAAAATCGGCTCAAGGTTCAACATTTTCCCTTTTTTGTGAAAATTATCATAACGGGTTAAAACTGAGTGAGCTAAATGAAACAGTTACCAAATATGGCTACTGTGTAGTGACTTGAAAACTGGTTACTTAAGGTGAAACTTGAATCAAGAGTCACCAAGTAACCAAGTTGTATAACTGTTTCATTTAGGTCACTCAGTGGTGAACATCTGATATTGGCTATGGTTGGCATAACTCTACGTGGTTCAGTGCCACTTCACTTGTTTGAAGTATAATAACTAATAAGTCTGTTTTCTGTTTGCAGTTCTGCACTTTAATTGTTTAATCCTTTTGCAGGTTGCTGTCATGGTATCTTGACCCTCAAACTCTTGTCGATGATGTGTCACAAGTAATGCAGGATGTGGTGGGAAGACCCTTCCTTTGTTTGAGTGATGAACTCTTTGAGAAGATGGAATGGCGATCTATAATAATATGTTTAGCATTTTCTCCAGTAATGTTTATCGACAGCAGGGCTTTGCTGCATCGCTGGTTTCTGCTAACGTAAGCATCTAATCTTGATTCTAGTTTCGTTCTTGCATCAGTTAATTGAAGTTAAACTTGTGGTTCACATCTTGTTAGGGTTGATTATTCATAACAGGGGACTAGCTTCTGTATTAGAGCTTCAAGCTGAATTGGTTTCAATGATGTTAGATCTACTTTCAAGACCAATGCGGTGGGGTTTATCTGCAGAAATAGGATCAAAGCTGCCGTTTTCATATGCATACTTTCTTTTCAAGCACCAATTGTTTAGAATACTGGCTGGACCTTTGTCATGTGATCGGTTTCTTGAGTTGGTTCATAAAATAAAGAAGTCTGTTTCTAATACCAAGAAAAAACTTAAACATGTTGCATCTGCAACCTCCATGGTGGATCACAAATCTTCATGGTACGTCTCACCAGATGCTAAAGTATTTATAAAGTTTGTGACCTTTTAAAAGTTACGCTAAATGACGCTAACTGCTCAGCTTTTTACTGTATAGGTCCATGGCAATGAACTTCCCCGGCTGGTTTTATTTCGCTGCATTACTACTCCCTGGAAATAATCTCAGCGGCAGTTATATATGTCGGGTAGATGAAGACAACCAACCACAGTTAGCATCTTGTTCAGCTGCTGCAGCATGGTACATTGCATGGATTCTTGATCCCGGTGATGAATCAGTTTCTTGCTTATTAGCTGAGAAGTTGGAAAAATTATCCAGGACGTCAATTAATAGGCATTCGAATTCATCTGAACATAGAAAAACAGCAGGTGATTATTCTATAAAGCTAAAGAAACCCAAACCTAATGACAAAGTGGATGTGTGTCAAGTTATTCGACTTTGGCTTGAGGAGTTCCAAAGTGTAAAAACAATTAATATACAGAACAATGTGATGTTTAGAAGGATTACATTAGGTATTTTGATTGGCTGCTCGGGTTCGTTAAGTGAAGATGGATATGAACTGTTTCTTCATTATGTTGCAACTGGTACAATTCCTCAGTCAACCGAAAGTCAACACACTGGATCAAAGAATAGAAGATGGAACAATAAAAAGCAAGAAAACCATATCACAAGGATTGATAAATGCAGCCGAAAGGAGGCGGTTGCCGGTGCGTGTATCGTTTTCCAGTTAACTGATATTGCTGAAAGGATGTCAGATTCGATATCTGAGACCTGGGAGATTGCAGTTGATTTTATTTGCAAGATCAAACTGAAGGTTGTTAAATATCTGCTTAAGTGCGTCAAGAGGTTGCTTGAGTTTGAAATTGATAACAATGATCTCTTGCTAAAGGATCTACACAAAAGAATGCTGCGGTGGAGACATCAAGGAAAAGATGTTTTTCATGGTTACAAAGACCTTGACGATGCTATCAATGTGATTGCTAGTAAGTTATCTCATTCTTGCTTGTAAAAAACGCTAGTTACTTGTAGGCGAGCAGTTTTTTTGGTTTTTGTAATGCTTGTTAGTATATGCCTTTGGATTTGTATGCTTTTACTTTATCACTATAGACTGGTAAAAAGGGACATGGTCCAGATCATACAGAAGTACAGAACAACTTTTCGATTCAGTCTATATAAAATAGAATATAGACTGTAGCATTATAGAATATACAGAACAAACCTCTCACAATACGGCACTTATAGTGTTCGTGCAAACAAATACAACTATACTGCTCTTTAACTGGCCAATATGGCAAGCGGTATGCCTTTACATTTCCACTGCACATAGTAACCAATAGGCATTATTTTCTTCTTTTCTATCTTTTACGTGTATATGTACTAAACCTAAGTAATTCACTGAAAGGTTTAAGCAATTATCATTTGCTGAAGAAAACGGACTACGGAGAATTATTCATTCTCCAATATTTGTACTTCGGCTCCTAGTTTGTTAAGTTCTTTTAACCAAAGTGATCCAGTCTGGATTTCCACCCCATTCCTCAAAAACAACCAAGAAGTTACCGGTTGGTCTCAACCATGAGCGTGGAACATGATACCTGAAATGGTTAAGTATCTTTTTAGAATTTGGAAGAATTTTAGATAAAAGTAAAATAAGTAATGCTAAAAAATTGTATATTCACCATCTTTGAGACGGGTCTCCACAGTAGCGATTGCATTTATTCTCATTATAAATGCCAGTGTAACTGCACTTATCACATTTACCACTAGCTTTGTATGCGGGCCAGTGTCTCCCGATGCCCTCTCCGTTAAGCCATATCTGACCTTTTCCCATGCCATTCATATCTAAAGCGAGTGGTTCGTTTCCATCTGGAGCGTTGAAGGTAGTCTAAAAGTAAAAAACCAAAGTTAGAAGATGCTAAAGTAATGGATGTTTGCAACCTATGATTAATTGATGTGGTATCTCAACCATTTATCTTGATAATGGGGTTATTCGGGTTGTATTTATACATATAATGGGTCAAATGGGTAAATGTGAAACACGTGGGTAAAACAGAACAGGTCAAATGGGTCGTACAGGTTGAAAATGACCCAAAATGAATTTAAATGCTCACAACTACTTAAATAGTTTTTTTCAAAATCAAGCTATAGTATAATATTTTGTGTGATCATATTCAATAATTGTTTATGGAAGTTAAGAAAAATGGGACACAAAACTGTTTTCTGGGTCAACTCGGTCGACCTAAGTTGAACCGCGTATAAAATTAGCCGTTCTGTCCCAAACAAGTTACCTGACATGCCCAGCCTGCCTATTTACCTCTACTTAAAATTGCTGAACATGAAGAAGTATACCTTGTACCAAGTAAGAGGCTGCTTTTGAGCCACTAAGGATCCTTGTAGCCACTCAACAGAGGAACTTCCGTCAAGTGTATGGAGACTCAAAGTTTCACCTTTTAAACCAACCTGGCATGTATGACATTCTAAGTTATCGCTACTATACCACATTAACACCATCCCTGTAACTTCTCACTTATACATTATTATAAAATTAGTATATGAATGAGCATAATAGTTAATGAACAAACCTTATAAGACCATTTTTGCTTCGTCAAGTCTCTCGTACCCTCGTTTAGACCCTTCAAGGTGATTGGACCTAAAATCCCCACGTTGTAATTCTCAAAGTGTGTGCCGACATTCTGAAAGGTGATTAAACAAATTATTATTCAATGATAATGTTTGTTATAATGTTGACAGCTAAAAAAAGTGTGCTTTGAATGAATCACTGAGTGAAGAAACTAACCGCAAGGCCCACTGAAACACTTAGCAAAGAGATCTTGTTAACACCCGCTCTTAACTTCACATTTTGACTGAATGTTAACTTTGGATTTTTGAGTGATCCCCAGACAGTTCCTGTAACAGGACCGAACATGCAAGAGTCAAGCACTTGTTTGTATAGAATAGCAATTTTGACCCATTTACTTACGGGCCAATTTGGGTTATGTTTTATGTCTAACGTGTCAAAGAGGTGAACTAGAAATTAGCTTAATAGAAACTGGTCAAATGGGTCGAACATGCTGAAAGCCGGCCAAAGTGTACTTTTGATGCGTAAAACCTCCCAACTGTTTTATCTAAGAAAGTAGATGGTCATTGACAAAAGGTGTTTTGGGTCAACCTGACCCATACTAAAAATGGCCGTTTCAACCTGAACCCGTTTGGCCCATTACCAACCCGTCTGGCCCGCCCATATTACCACCTCTTGTATGTTTTGTGCTAAATACTCATGAAATGTGAGACTTACCTGCCAGTTGATTGTTGATGAAGACATGCAAAGCATGCCCTGCTGACATCACTGTAAGCACAGGGGACTGTCCATTCTTCAAGAATTGTTCATTGGGTGATACATTGACGCTGGAAAATCGCATACAGAAATGCATTAATATTCGTCTAATTTTATTAATTCTATAGTTATCAGTTGATACTTACTCTGCTAGGTACCACAAGTAGTCAGATTCATCTCTAGTAACATTTAGTTGTTCGTACAACCCCGCCATTGCAAGAGTATCACTACCGTCAGCAGATGGAGCTTCTTCATTATACGATTGCCATTTGAAGGTACCAGCAGTGGTCATCTTTCTTTGTATGGTTGGAGCCTTTACCTGTAAATTAGTCAGCCCAAATTACTACTAGTACGGAGTATTATTTTATCTTAACGGTATTGGAGTGGGCAAGTGTTTGGTGTTGGACCAGATGAGGGTAGAAGGATAATTCTCACCTTTGCAGTGTTGAAAACTTCATCTTTGCAGTCATGTAGAATGCTAATGGACCAAGCAGGGAGGTCATACTGGGTTTTTCCGAAGGTCATTTTTGCTGAAAATTGTGGGTCAAAGTTTGAGAGGAATGCAGCGCAACCCCCGGACTTTGTTTGATATACATGTATCTGTCATTGGATAACACATAAAGATATAAGCTCGGGATAACTAAGGTATATTAAAATATATTTGACCATTTGACCAATTGACTAAGCTAACCTCTTGATTCTTTCCAGGATATGTAACAGTAGGATAAGCTGAAACTAAAGCTGGCTCAACTAGTTTTATAGCCGTGTGTAAATCCCTTAAATGGCTCCATTTCGGCTCATTAGGTAATCCTGAAACATTGTATCATTACTATGTCAAAATTACATCTTAGGTGTCTTTCTTTTAGAAGATCAAACATTTATATGATATGATTGCATACCGTATTCATCAATAGGAGCATCATAATCATAACTGGTTGTAATGAAGAGACCACCTGCTGTACGTCCAAAGTTTGTTCCTCCATGATACTAGAACATCAAAGTCACAATAGTTATAATTTTGATTAGGGAAAAAGAAAATAGTAACCATTTACCCTAGTATGATACTAGTAGTGTCTTACCATATAGTAGTTGACAAAAGAACCGTTATTTTGTATGAATCTTGCAACTGCATATGCTATATCTTCTACAGGTCTGGTAGGAATTGGGCCACCAAATTCCGTGAACCTTTAAAAGAAAAGAAAGTGAAATTTCAAATTATAGAAGTGGGTTTGAATCTGTTTAGAAAAACTTGTGATAACATTTACTGCATGACTTACCAGCCAGTCCAAAGCTCTGTAAACATTTTAGGTTTGTTAGGCTTGTGAGGAGTAAACTTTTCACAGTAGAACCCATTACATGTGTCAATCTGTCATGTAATTAGCATGTTAGAGAAAAGGAGCGATGTGCCTTAAAGCTTAAGCCGTATGGCCAACCAAATAAAACAGGTTGATATTTGCCTCATGGGTTGTACCATATGAAAATTAGTTGTACGTAATGGACAAAGATAGCAAACATGCACGAATAGTGACTTCGAGTAGGTTTTAAGTTGTGCTGAAACAGTTTGTTTTTATTAGTTTTTTATTCTTTTACACTACCGAGTCTGAAAATTTTCAAAGAATGCACGTGCATGCTCATTAAGCGTTATGGGGGTGTTTGGCGTTGCTATTTGAAAGTGATTATCTGATATTGTGTTTTCATGTAGCGACTAATCAGTTTTCGGTTTTTGGCTATAGCAAAACTGATTATGTATATCTAGGTGAATTTAAATCCTTAAATAATCCGAATTAGTCAAACGCTCAAATAGTTGATTTTATGATTATGACAACTTCATAAAACATAATGCTTACCATTGGTTCAGGGGCATCTTCTTGTTTGCACATGATCCATGGGACACCGGTTTTTAGACCATCAGCCATTTGGGCGACCCATTTGGAGTAAGCTTTTCCTGGGGCACCAATATCCCATTCAACTGGTCCGTACTCGTTTTCTATCTAAAAACACAACCACCAAGACTTAGATATATTTTAGGTAGTAGAATATTTAGATTCTAGGTAGTAGAATTAGAGTTAGTTAAGAGAACTAAGGTCAAAACCTGAGACATGATAATTGGACCTCCTTGAGGTTCAAATAACTTCTCTGACTTCATCATGCTGACTATTTTCTCCGTAAATCTTTGCATTGCAATCTTTATAATAATAATAACAGTCAACGAATTAAACAAAATTAGATTGCCCTCTTAATTATTATAATCAACATTTAAAATCCATATTGCTAACCTTGAATGGTTCATTGTCTGTTCTGAAAGACATTCCTGGTACATATTTAAGCCAAACCGGGAATCCCCTGAATCCAAAACAGAGCATACTTAGCTATATGCATCTTTAAACGATAAAATCACATGCTTTTTCTCTTTTGTATGTTTAGACGACAATACCATAAATAGATATGCGTGAACATTATGGTTCATACGTCTCATAATCGTGCGTTTTAGTAAAAGTTTATATGGACCACGAGTTCTATAGTGTTTGTCTCTTTCCCAATCGGTCTATAAATAGTAATATCTTATTAGTATTAGACATTTTCCACATTCTTTATATATTACACTTTAAAGTTTAAAGATGAAAGTTTTCCTAGTTTTTATTTATGTTTTTGATGCTTTTGATGTGTTTGAAGTAGGAATGGGGTTTGTATATAGAGGGGGGCTGGTAGAGAGAGTTATAATGTTTGTAATGTGTTGAATTCAAGAAGTTGAGCAACTTCTTTTAAAGATTCAAATGGGTCCCATTTATTCTCTTTTGGTTTAAGTTTGAAGGATCGGCTCCACCATAACCATTAACATAGAATTTGGTGTAATATTTAAACTTCTTGTAAGAAAAATAAAAAGGGTTACAGATATAAATTATCGACGTAATGTATTACCCATATGTTGAAATTTTGTAAAAATATATTTCCTATTTATGAAAATTGTAAAAGTTTAGATGGTGATAATAGGCTTTTCAAAAGTATATTACCCATATGTGAAAATTTTGTAAAGTGCGTTGACAATTTATGTCTTCAACACTAAGAAAAACATAATGCTTCATCGGTCTAAAATATTTGTTCACAGATTAAAAATAATAATAATAATAATAATAATAATAATAATAATAATAATAATAATACTATAAAAAAAAATTAAAAAGGAAAAAAAAATCAAGAAAACATCAACATTACGATTTTTTTTTAATTACTTTTTGCAGAATGACAGTTTTAACTTTAACTGATTAATTCAAAACCTTTTTAATGTTTGTAGTAATAATGTCAATTGATGATAATATGGTAAACTCAAAATAAATTCTCTATTTGTTTTTGAAAATAAACAATTAATTTGGCATGACCAAAAATAAAACTATGAACAATAATATTGGGACAGTGGAAGTAATTGGTAAGACTGTCATATTTTCTTAAAGTCTTCTTACTTATGCTTGTGAAAATGACTCATGTTAACTATCTATGCAGAAATAAAAATAGCTCACTCTTTAGATAATTTATAAAAATTTAGCATGATCCTCGATATATAGGTTAAGAGACCTTCATAAAAAAAAACATACGAGGTAAGAATGTGATACTCTCCATGTCTCAAATTTCTCAAAGTAATGAATAACATTTTATTTTTGGTATGTGTCAATTTAATTGTTCACAGCTAAAAATGGATAAGGAAATTTGATCGAGCTTATCATATTATTTTTGGTTAAAATTAATATTACTAAATTTAAAAAAGACATCAGTTAATCACTCTTAAACTGTCATTTTGTAAAAAGTTAAAGAAAGAAAACAATAAAATTTATGTTTTTCTTAAATCGTGTATTTTTTTTATTTTTTTTTTCTTCTTATCGAAAGACAATTAGTTTGATACTTGAGTCTTTGAGACCTGAGTCTTTGAGACCTAGAGAGTACTTTCCTTAAAAAAAATTATAATGATAAAATATTTCTCCTATGATAACATTGACTTTGGTCGTTTTTTTCTTGTTCCTTTTTTTGGTTAAGATTTTTTTTTTTTTTTTTTTTT
>LBNU01025347.1:14247-40980 GCA_014162995.1 Artemisia annua
CCGAGAACAAGACAAGAACAATTATCAATCTAAAAGGGAAGAACGAGCGTCTTTTAAAGAAGATACAAGAGACAAATCTCAAGTCACATGCTACCGATGTCACAAACTTGGACATTATGCATATGAATGTCAAAATAAACGCAAGAATCAAGTCAGAGAACAATCCAATTTTATTGAAGAAGACTTAGAGCCAATGTTGCTTATGGCAACTATAACTGAAGAAAAATGATACAATGAGAAACCGCAGTGAGTGCAGAAATAGCAGAGATTGCAGAAATAGAAGAGATTGCAGAAACAGCAGATAGTGCAGAAACAGCAGATAGTGCAGAAATTGCTGTGCAAACATCGCAAAAGATAGCAGGGAGTGCACGAGATTCCAAAATTCGATCAATATTGCAGCAAATGTTAAAGGAAGCAAAATGGAGACGACTACAAAAGACTTAAAAGATCTACGTCGCAGCGATAGTGATTAAGGGGGAGAATATTGGGTTAATCCCAATCTTACCCGTTCTCTACCCATTTAGAGGGTCAAACCCGAAAGTCAAAGTCAACTAAGAAAAGTCAACACGCTGGAAAATAACTGCCATAGCAGTTACAAAACAGTTATTCAAGGAAGGGACACATCTGTTGGATCATTCGAACCAACACAACCCTTTAATTACTTGTGTCTTTTCATATCTTATATATAGATTAGAACATGTAACGATTACAGATATAACACATATATAGAAATAGAGATTATTTCAACATTTTTATAGAAATAGAGATTATTTCATATTTTTTGGTATATTTTGATTAAAGATCCGTAAATTGGGCCAACAGTTGGTACTCTAGAATTGATTTGTCCACTTGTAAAAACTGAATAACTAATTGATATCTTAATTATGATTGCACAACAACATTACTACAAGTCTACAACAGTAACTTGAATTTTTAGTGAAGGTTTTATGCTTAAAGAGTACACTTTAGGCGACTTTGATCCTATTTGACCGTAACCTTTTTTTTGCTAGAAACTTTTATTTGACCGATAGAGATTAAACACAACACATATTGACTTATGTAGGCACTCAACATATTTGAGACAAATCTTCGAAGGGGAAAGTTTGATGAATCGCGTGTGTAAGTGTGTACATTTCATTTCAAAATAAGTTTTATGATGGTTGTTTAACTAACTAACAAGTGACATATTTCTTTTAGGTTGCCAGATGGATCTTTGATGAATATTACTAAAGTCTATCCGTTAGATGCTGTTTATGATACTCCGGAAGATGTTCCTAATGATGTAACCTTAAACTCTTATAAAGCTATTCATGCAGTATCGTTAAAATTGTAAATGCTCAAATATTCCAGAACATATCATGCAGGTAAAATCAAACAAGCGCTATGCCGGGTACTCAAACTGGACGGTTAAGGTAACAACTTATTATTTTGGATTCAAGTTTACTGATTAGTGTTTTTCCTTTTTGTATATCGCAATTAATTGCGAATTTATATACTGTAGGAAGTAGCTGAATCTGTGAAACAGGACTTTGGAAGCATTGATATCCTTATGCATTCATTAGCCAATGGACCTGAAGTATGCTTACGATATTTTCATTATTATACTTATTATTTCATTGATTATAACCATAGCCTATCAGCACATGAGATGCTGATTGACCAATTCATGTGTATTAGAGATGCTAAGTAACCATGGTTTTCAGGTAACCAAACGTCTCATAGAAACATCGAGGCAGGGTTATCTTGTGGCCATCTCAGCATCAAGCTATTCTTTCATATCTTTGCTTCAACATTTTGTTCCAATAATGAACCCTGGTATCTTTCTCATTTCATGTTTCATCTATAGAAGGTGTCTCACTGTTGGGTAACGGGTCAAAGGTAAATTATTGTACGGGCCAAATTGGTTAGATTGAATTGACCAAAAACACTCTTTTCCTATACAATCTTTTCAAAAAAATATATATATATATTGATACTTTTTTATCTCAAATCTAAATCCCAAAACTATACCATCTTATAAATATTCCAAATTATGAATAAAATGATGTAGGGGTTAAAGCATATACGCTTTATGTGACTTCCGATCCACTCGGCCTGTTTGACCTGTTTCCGTCATATTTTTAACAAATTGCATACACCGATACTTACTCTACACCTTTGTCCCCGAGAGGACTTGGAATCAGCACTTGGTCAGCTGGTTGAGGAGCAATTTAAATACACTTTGTTATGGTTACGCTAAATGCCTCTTGGANTAGGCACTCAACATATTTGAGACAAATCTTCGAAGGGGAAAGTTTGATGAATCGCGTGTGTAAGTGTGTACATTTCATTTCAAAATAAGTTTTATGATGGTTGTTTAACTAACTAACAAGTGACATATTTCTTTTAGGTTGCCAGATGGATCTTTGATGAATATTACTAAAGTCTATCCGTTAGATGCTGTTTATGATACTCCGGAAGATGTTCCTAATGATGTAACCTTAAACTCTTATAAAGCTATTCATGCAGTATCGTTAAAATTGTAAATGCTCAAATATTCCAGAACATATCATGCAGGTAAAATCAAACAAGCGCTATGCCGGGTACTCAAACTGGACGGTTAAGGTAACAACTTATTATTTTGGATTCAAGTTTACTGATTAGTGTTTTTCCTTTTTGTATATCGCAATTAATTGCGAATTTATATACTGTAGGAAGTAGCTGAATCTGTGAAACAGGACTTTGGAAGCATTGATATCCTTATGCATTCATTAGCCAATGGACCTGAAGTATGCTTACGATATTTTCATTATTATACTTATTATTTCATTGATTATAACCATAGCCTATCAGCACATGAGATGCTGATTGACCAATTCATGTGTATTAGAGATGCTAAGTAACCATGGTTTTCAGGTAACCAAACGTCTCATAGAAACATCGAGGCAGGGTTATCTTGCGGCCATCTCAGCATCAAGCTATTCTTTCATATCTTTGCTTCAACATTTTGTTCCAATAATGAACCCTGGTATCTTTCTCATTTCATGTTTTATCTATAGAAGGTGTCTCACTGTTGGGTAACGGGTCAAAGGTAAATTATTGTACGGGCCAAATTGGTTAGATTGAATTGACCAAAAACACTCTTTTCCTATACAATCTTTTCAAAAAAATATATATATATATTGATACTTTTTTATCTCAAATCTAAATCCCAAAACTATACCATCTTATAAATATTCCAAATTATGAATAAAATGATGTAGGGGTTAAAGCATATACGCTTTATGTGACTTCCGATCCACTCGGCCTGTTTGACCTGTTTCCGTCATATTTTTAACAAATTGCATACACCGATACTTACTCTACACCTTTGTCCCCGAGAGGACTTGGAATCAGCACTTGGTCAGCTGGTTGAGGAGCAATTTAAATACACTTTGTTATGGTTACGCTAAATGCCTCTTGGAGTCTTGGTTTTCCTATATATATGGGTTTTTTTCTTATTTTTTTTCATCATTTTATGTGTTTGACGGTTACAGAATAACACAATCTATATTAACTCTTATAAGTAAACGGATCAAAAGTTGCTACCTACTAAATGTGACATTAAACTCTTAATCATCAATGTTGAACTTGATTATTATGTTGCAGGTAGTACTTCGGTTTCTCTGACCGCCTTTCCTTCTCAGAGGGTCTTACCTGGGTAACTACTTTTATTTTTTCTTGAAGCTTTTTTTTTTCTTCTTTAAATCATTTTTTAATTATACATGTTTTAAAGGCAGGTATGGTGGAGGCATGAGTTCAGCCAAGGCTGCTTTGGAGAGTTTTTTTCTTCTTTAAATCATTTTTTAATTACACATGTTTTAAAGGCAGGTATGGTGGAGGCATGAGTTCAGCCAAGGCTGCTTTGGAGAGTGACACAAAAGTTAGTACGCATATCTCAAATATTCGTTCTTTTATCCAAGTTTTATTGAGTTTCAGTCATTATAATAAAAGAGCGCAGGTGTTGGCATTTGAAGCTGGAAGAAAACATAGAATCAGAGTGAACACAATATCTGCCGGTACTTCAATAAGATTTTGTACTCTAGCTATAATTTCATCGTTTCAAAGAAAACATATAATAAGATTATATGTTATAAATTTTGATTGGTTAGTTGTGTTTATGTATCACATGAATGAACCAGGATCACTAAGAAGTCGTGCTGCAAAGGCGACTGGTATAATCGATATGATGATTGATTACTCATTAGAAAATGCACCGTTGCAGAAAGAACTCTTGGCAGGTCAGTGAACCTCCCCCCAGAACTTTAGAGTCCTTCTCTAAAATTTGGAAATGTTGTAACTATTGGTATCGGTCGGGTGGGGCTGATCCAATAAATTCTCTCTTTTTCTAAAATAATTTGTATGAACAAGAAAAGTGCCAAATATGATAGCATTAAGATAGTTAGAGTCAACTTCAATGGACTCATCCATAAGTAAATAGGTCAAGATATTGAGACTGCTGAAATCCCGATAAAAGCTAATGGGGGGCCATTTTAGTCCTACCCATAGATGCCCATCTTAGTCATCAGATATAATTGTGTATTGGTGTTTTGTTTGTATTAAAATCCCGAATGTTAATTTATATAAACAGAGGAGGTGGGAAATGCTGCTGCTTTCCTGGCATCACCGCTCGCTTCAGCCATCACTGGGACAGTCTTGTATGTAGACAATGGTTTGAATACAATGGGAGTTGCAGTTGACAGCCCCGTTTTCACAAATTCTGACGGTCCCAGTAGACAAACCTTTTAATAAGTATCCGAAAAGTTAGCTGTACTTGGTTCCGTTTCTGTAAGAAAATATATATCGAAATATATCAGAATGTAGTAATGTACCCTGATATGAATATCCAAATTATATTTGCGAAAAGTTAGCCATTTCGGATATTTGATTTCTTGCTATCCGTATTCACTTAATTTAAATGTGACTTGTTGTTTCTTACATGAACTTTTTTAGGGATTTACATTCTCGATATATTTCATAAAAGTATTCAGAATGTTGCAGCATCACCTTTAAAACAAAGTATAACATATTATACATGTCAAAGAAAGCATTAGTGCCATAACCTGTTTCTTAACACTCAATACAAAGTCAGTAGAATCCAACCAGATTATGTTTTCAGACCCACAGGAAAGAAATACCTCACATCTATCTTATTGACACCCGAAGCAACAACAACAAATCAACAATACCTAATCCTGCCAGAGTGAGGTATGGGGGTGATGGTGAGATGTAGATAGTCGAAACCCTACCCGAGGGTAAAGGGACTGCCACCCGAAGCATTAGATTTAAAATATATCATATCGCAGAAACACCATCTCACCGAACAACACCAAAGACACCAAAATAAATAAATGGATAGGAAGATAGATAAATAAATAAATGTATATATAGCAGATATTGTATTCATTGCATTTATGTTCGTATATCAAATTATTCAGTCTTTGTAAGATCATTAACATAATAAAGTGAGGTCAATTATTTATAACAGCTTTTTGAAACTTTTAAAGCTGCGAGCCATATTATGTCTACTTTAATTACAAAGAAGCTTATTAGTCAACAATGCTCACCTCAGCATTAATGCACTTTAGTTGAGTTTTTGACCAAGTCATAAAAACATATTCCCCATTCTGTGGTCTTTATAGAAATAATGACAATTCTATGGTATTCTTTTATACTGGTATTTTTCTTTTAAATTTCCGCTGGTATTTTTTCTTCAGACTAAAATACAAGAGTAATACTCCGTATCTTTTTGTTCCATTATTTTTCGCTGTATACGTAGAACATGGTGTCGGTTGATATATCTACTACTAATGAACAAACTCGATCGAACAAACTCGATCGAACTCCATTATATTGTACAGTTCAACCCAACACTAATCAATCCTAGCTATGAAAATTAGTGAGCAATTACTACAACTTGTGTATCATGAAGTTGCATAAGTACTCTAGAACGACCATATGAGGCCCGACCAAAACTCAAACATGATTATACAATTATCCACTTAGATTTCAAGACTATAGCTAGAACACAACCACAAATTAATCATAGACATTATAAATTAAAAGTAAATCAATACATAAATTGTGAAATTATATAATGCAGACCTTTCATAGTTGAAGAATTAAATTCAAAACAAAAAAATGAGCGTGGTCAAGGAACAGACCTAGGATTTTTAAGAGGGTGTTGCACAAAAGAAATGTTGGGTTAACTAAAGTTACACCATGAGAAAAGTTCTATACGAAACACAATTTAGCTAAAGAACAAACCAAGTGATCTCATCCATGCATCCCCTTTCATCCAACGGTGTATATTAGTCATTATTTTTTTTTTTAAAAAGGCGGTGGGGTATTTTTGTCAAAGCACACTTTTTATTATTTCCCCCAAATCACATAACGTCCCATTTCATTTCTCCCCCAAATCATACACACACACAAACGCTCCCAAACCACCAAACCCTAACTGCCCTAACCACCGTCAAACCACCATCAAGCCACCGGTAATCATTATTTCTTCCATTACAATGGACATACGATTTGAAATAGATCAATCTAAATGCACCACTGATTCGGAATCGGATCAATCTAAGCGTACCACTGTTTCTGGTATATTTTTTGAAAATCAGTCATTATTTTGAATTTTTATGATCGATTTACATTATTTTGTGAATGTATTAGTTTATTTTGTGATTGAATGATTGTTTGGATTAACTTATTTCAGCGACTAGATTAGGTTTTAGGATTAGGTTGCTTTTTGTGATGGAATGAGTGTTTGGATTAGCTTATTTTTGTTATAGGAATGACTGTTTGGCTTATTTTTTGTGATGGAATGAGTGTTTGGATTAGCTTATTTTTGTTATAGGAATGACTGTTTGGCTTATTTTTGTTATAGGAATGACTGTTATAGATTAGGTTTTAGGATTAGGTTGCTTTTTTGATGGAATGAGTGTTTGGATTAGCTTATTTTTGTTATAGGAATGACTGTTTGGCTTTTTTTTTGTTATAGGAATGACTGTTTGGATTGGCTTATTTTTTTGTGATGGAATGAGTGTTTGGATTAGCTTATTTTTGTTATAGGAATGACTTTTTGGCTTATTTTTTTTGGCTTATTAGATAATGAAATTGGATTTTGGCTTATTTTTGAATGAGTGTTAGAATAATCCCATGGGATTCACACTGAGTCCCATGGGATTTATACATAATTTATCAAGGCTACTTCTAGTTGTTCAAAAGTTTATACATAATAATCTATGAATCCCATGGGATTGATATACAGAATCCCATGGGATTTATACATAATTTATATATAATAATGAATAATCCTATGGGATTCGCACTGAATCCCATAGATTGTCCTGTTGTTAGTTGCTTTAAACTAATATTTGTCTGAAAATTGATATAGGTATAATTTTGAACCCAACGCCGAGGTCTCGGTACAATCCGTATGATGAAAGGAAGGCGAAGAAAGCAAGAAAGAAATCAGGGAATGTTGAGGTTAATACACCAGTTGTTCAATTAAAGGCACCGACTGTTGTTAAGGAGATAGAGAAGGTGCCGGATTTTTGTGGTAGTGTTATTTCTTCTGTAGTGTCTGATTTGGCTAATGAGATTGCGCCGAGTGTTGATGTTGGTATAGTTAATGAGAAGGAGAAGGAGACAGATACGCAGAAGAAGTTGTCGAGTGTTGATCATGATAAGGTTTCTGTTGCTTTTAAAGATAAGGAGAGTGAGAAGGAGACGGAGATGGATAAGCTTTCTGTTGTTTTTAAAGATAAGGAGAGTGTTGTTATGTCAGTGAAACCAGCAGATGTTGATTTGGCGAGTAAGAAGGATGATGTTGTGGTTGGTAAGTCTAGCGGTCTTGTGTATGAGAAACGGAATAGTAATCGTCGGAAGGCTACGGGTCAGTTAATAAGGCTACGGGTTCAGCAGATGTTGATAATGCTATGGTTTTAGTTGAGAAGGCTACGGGTTCAGTACATGTTGAAAAGGGTACGAGCTCAGTTGAGAATGTTACTGCTGGTGTTTCTAAGCCTAAGAAGTCAAATGTTGTTGTGACTGATGTTGTAGATAAAAGGTTGAGGTTGAATGTTAAGGGACCGTCAAAGGCGTCTGTTGAAGCAGTTTCAGAAAAGGACGAGCCGTCTAAGGTTGTTCTTACTAAGGATAAGCCAAAGCACAATCCGTTAAAAAAGGACAAGTCTGTTTCAGAAGAAGCTAAACCGAANTTTTTGTTATAGGAATGACTGTTTGGCTTATTTTTGTTATAGGAATGACTGTTATAGATTAGGTTTTAGGATTAGGTTGCTTTTTGTGATGGAATGAGTGTTTGGATTAGCTTATTTTTGTTATAGGAATGACTGTTTGGCTTATTTTTTTGTTATAGGAATGACTGTTTGGATTGGCTTATTTTTTTGTGATGGAATGAGTGTTTGGATTAGCTTATTTTTGTTATAGGAATGACTGTTTGGCTTATTAGATAATGAAATGGGATTTTGGCTTATTTTTGAATGAGTGTTAGAATAATCCCATGGGATTCACACTGAATCCCATGGGATTTATACATAATTTATCAAGGCTACTTCTAGTTGTTCAAAAGTTTATACATAATAATCTATGAATCCCATGGGATTGATATACTGAATCCCATGGGATTTATACATAATTTATATATAATAATGAATAATCCTATGGGATTCGCACTGAATCCCATAGATTGTCCTGTTGTTAGTTGCTTTAAACTAATATTTGTCTGAAAATTGATATAGGTATAATTTTGAACCCAACGCCGGTGTCTCGGTACAATCCGTATGATGAAAGGAAGGCGAAGAAAGCAAGAAAGAAATCAGGGAATGTTGAGGTTAATACACCAGTTGTTCAATTAAAGGCATCGACTGTTGTTAAGGAGATAGAGAAGGTGCCGGATTTTTGTGGTAGTGTTATTTCTTCTGTAGTGTCTGATTTGGCTAATGAGATTGCGCCGAGTGTTGATGTTGGTATAGTTAATGAGAAGGAGAAGGAGACAGATACGCAGAAGAAGTTGTCGAATGTTGTTCATGATAAGGTTTCTGTTGCTTTTAAAGATAAGGAGAGTGAGAAGGAGACGGAGATGGATAAGCTTTCTGTTGTTTTTAAAGATAAGGAGAGTGTTGTTATGTCAGTGAAACCAGCAGATGTTGATTTGGCGAGTAAGAAGGATGATGTTGTGGTTGGTAAGTCTAGCGGTCTTGTGTATGAGAAACGGAATAGTAATCGTCGGAAGGCTACGGGGTCAGTTGATAAGGCTACGGGTTCAGCAGATGTTGATAATGCTATGGTTTTAGTTGAGAAGGCTACGGGTTCAGTACATGTTGAGAAGGGTACGGGCTCAGTTGAGAATGTTACGGCTGGTGTTTCTAAGCCTAAGAAGTCAAATGTTGTTGTGACTGATGTTGTAGATAAAAGGTTGAGGTTGAATGTTAAGGGACCGTCAAAGGCGTCTGTTGAAGCAGTTTCAGAAAAGGACGAGCCGTCTAAGGTTGTTCTTACTAAGGATAAGCCAAAGCACAATCCGTTAAAAAAGGACAAGTCTGTTTCAGAAGAAGCTAAACCGAAGCGGAAATTGGCTTTATCAAAAGGAGATCAGATTAAAAAGAAACCGAAGCTGGTGTTGGAAAAAGGTATAGATCTTTTTATTTTTTATTTTTATTTTTATTTATTTATGTGATGAGTCGATTTTCAAGCGGTGAAGCTTAAACCTCGAGTCGTAGTCCCAACGAGGGTTGAACTGATCTTGTCGGCTCAAAATCGTGAGATATGTGAGATGAATAGGTTTTAAAAGTTGATTTTTGGTTTTGATTATACTACAACGACAATTAAAACACGGTTAAAGTAAAGAAAAACAATAAAGTGACGCAAAGAAAATAAACAAGTAAAGTTGTATGAAATAAAGTGACTTAAAGAAAGCGATAATTAAAGTGCGAAAAGTAATTAAAAACGGTAAATGACTTTAAAGACAATATGTTTGCAAAGCGACGTGAGTAAGTTTGTTAAATGTGAGCTGATAGTTTGTGACGAATTATTTTCCTTTCTCGAGATTAGTTGTCAATTAATCTTTAGAAGAGATAATAATTCTAGACGAGTGATTTAATTGTTCTCCGGCTTTTGTTCTTCAAATAATTAAATCACTTATCTAAATAATCTTAACGATTATTAATCATAAGCCTTTCACGTCCACACTTAGCTCGCAAACCCGAATCACTAAGCAAACACGATTAATACTACTCAAGACTCATTTAAAATGAAATAAAGCGACAAAGGAAATAAAATGTGAACGTAGAAAATAAAATGTTTTTGGTATTTTAGATTTAATAAACGAAAATAAAGGTTTACTAAGCGAAGAAAGAAATATAAAAGACTTGAAAACATTAAACGCTAATAAAGTTTTAATCTAAAAATGCAAGGACATTGAAATTAAATAAGAAAACGATACTTAAAAGATTTTTAGAAAATTCGACAGAGTTTCGTTTAGATTTTAAAGAAATAAAACTTCACTCGACAAGACGATGAGGGTAAACTCGTGCCTAACTCGGCATATAAAAGTAATGAAACTAGACCCATACTCGTTAGAACTTACAAACCATACTCGCTAAAACATAAAGAAGAATTCATACTCGCAAATCAGAAAACTATACTCGCTAGATCACAACTATGAACCATACTCGCAAGGAACAAGTCCCATACTCGCAAGCACTTGTCCCATACTCGCAATATATAAGCCCATACTCGCAAAAACAAAAAGCATACTCGCTAAAACTTGTACCATACTCGCTATTAGAAAGTCTTACTCGCAACTGAGAACAACCATACTCGCAAGAGCTTAAAACAAATTGTCATACTCGCAAAACCCTAGTTGATACTCGCAAAATTCTAAAAGAAAACGCTGGAACTTTTTTTATCTTGAAACAAATGATTAGAACTAAGAAAAACTTATAAAAACTTAATGACAAAACTATTTTTACTCACGAATAAGCTACTATATAAGCTAACGCCACTCAAACAAGCCCTAACCCATTATTTTTTTTTTATCTTATTCGAAATAGACACATGCAAAGGTGATGAAAATTTTATAAAAGCTTTTATAAAAGATTAAGACGACACAAACTAATGAAAAACACTCAAGGAAATAAGCTCAAAACGATGTAAAGATTTAGAAGAAAGATCAAGATGAAGCGTTAAATAAGCTAAAGAAAAATATTAAGACATGAAATATAAAACTTGTATTAAAATTAAAACTTACACTTAATGAAAAACTAAAACTTACTAAATCCTACTACCTACTAAATCCTACTAGCTTCAAAATGAAGCCACCCAAGGGGTATTTATATTGCTAGGGGGATTTCAAGTTTGCTATCGTGTACATTTTACCCCCTAGACTTTTACATCTCAAGAAAACACTCATAAACTACATTACCAAACTAATAAACGTCTTAACTTCTAAATGTAACGTCTTATAACTTTGAGGCTTCGTGTTGACGTGTATTTCAAAGGTCTTCAAAGATGTAAAAGTGAACACTTGCTCGAACTTGGAAAGCTTTTTCCTATAAATCTCTTTCAACTTCGATTAAGCGTTTCCTTCATCTTCTTGAGCTTTTAAGAAATAACTTTGTCGTCTTGGGCTTTTCTTAAGTAGATATCATCGTTGACTCGGCTTCTTGACACTTTTCCACATCTCGTGCTCGTTTTGAGGCTTTTTGGTTGATTTTGATGTTGTTTTTGCAATATCCTTTCCTGCACAGTCACAAACTCAAAAACACGATATCTTTGGCGTTTAACGTTAGATTTTGGTCTTTAAGAGTCTGAAAATAGTGAATAAAAGGTATGTGAATAAGCACATACCATTATGCCATTATGACTTCCTTAGTATTCAGTGAATCCCATGGGATTGTATGTGAATCCCATGGGATTCACTGTCAATCCCATGGGATTCACTGTCAATCCCATGGGATTTACAGTGAATCTCTTTTTTATCAAGTTGTTTAATAATGAATCTCTTTGGCAATCCCATGCAATTAAAGTAGCTTTTAGCTTATTTATTTATTTTTTTTATGCAGATGCTGATGAAAAGAAAAAGAGAAAGAGGGGCGATTCTGTTAAAGAAGAAGATATTCTTCCTGAAGGTGTTATAAAGCAGTTTGTGAATAAATTATTGAAGAGTTCGTTGGTTAAAGCTGAAACTGATGAGGAGGATGAATCGAAGCCGAGTAAAAAAGGCAAGAAGAAAGAAAAGGTGTTGACTCCTAGTGAAATACAACATCAAGAATATCTTCAATAATGGTCCATTCTTCAAGCTAGGTCAGCACCTACTGCCCTTCATACCGCCATCCATGGCGTAAAAAATGTTGATATGCAGAAGTTTCTTGTGGAGATAGGGTTTGGCTCGTATGTCAGGTTTGATATAACCAAAATTCCGGGAAGGTTAGGTAGGTACGTGGTTCATAATTTTGATGCTGAGACTTGCCGGTTGAAGTTGGAACGTGAAAGGTTCATCGAGGTCACTGTTACCAAAGTTCATGAGCTGCTAGGTATTCCAATTGGTGGTCAGTCTTTGTTGACATTAGAAACCAGGCCAGTTGGAGATGATTTTGAGAAAGTTTGGTTGGGTCAGTTTGAAGGAAAATCTGCAAAGCAACTCAGAGTGAATGACATCGCCAACAAGTTGATCGAATCTAAGGAAGTTGATTGGTGTGACTACATCTTTCATTGTCTTAAACTCAGTAAAAAACCGTCAACTCTTCAGAACAAATACAGTGGTCCATATACCCTTCTTGCTGTAAGTTTTAAATTATACGAAGTTTTAAATTGTTTTCATGTTTGTGTCACATGTTTGTTGCAACTTTCTTACGCGTTTTTGTTCTTTGTTTTTTGTTTTCAGCTCTTGTATTTGGATTCAACAAACTACACGAAGCTTCCTGTTCCTCGGACACGTCCAGCAATAAAATAGTGGTCGTCACACTTAATGTCACAGAGGCATGATATGGAGCTCAAAGAAGAATATTTTGGTATGTCTGAGCTTTATGACGAATCCGAGCTTTCAGAGACGGAAGGTTTTGTTGTTGGTTGTTCTTCTTCTTACAAAAAGGTTCGTTTAATTCTGAGCTTTATGGTGAATGTTTAGGTTCCTTTTGGATTCTTACACAATCCCATGGGATTCAAAGTTAATCCCATGGGATTCACAGTTAATCCCATGGGATTCACAGTTAATCCCATGTGATTGTATGTGAATCCCATGGGATTCAATGAGATTATCTTATTATGAACATTCGTATTTGTTTTTTCTCCAGGATTTGCTTAAGAATCTTGAGGAAAAGTTGGCTGCTATTTCCAATGAAATAGCTTGTTTTTAAGAACTTTTGACAACAGCCGGTTTAAAATTCCCTGGCGATTTAGATCTCATTGAACTACACAAAAAGTACGTTCAAATTTTCAAGCATCCAGTCGCATTAAATGGTGAAGATCTTGATGGAGATGATGATAATGGAGATGATGATAATGGGAATGATAGACGCCTATCTGGTACCGATCCCTAATTCCGATAGCCTGTTGTAGTTCCCTGTTAACCCAAATAACCCATTACTTCTTGACATAACTTTGTTAACTTTATGTAATAACTTTCTTAACTTTTGTTAAATTTGGTTGGAATTTGAAACCTTTAATTTATGTAATAACCTTTAACCTTTAACTTTTGTTGACTTTAGTTTCTTTATGTAATAACCTTTAACTTGGGATTATCTTTGAATCCCATGGGATTTATCAGTGAATCCCATGGGATTCACTGTCAATCCCATGGGATTCACACATAAATCCCATGGGATTCATTGTCAATCCCATGGGATTCATTGTCAATCCCATGGGATTCACTGTCAATCCCATGGGATTGACTGTGAATCCCATGGGATTCACAATAATTTAAAAACTCTTTACCTTTCAACAGTGATGATAAATCCATCTCCAATAAAAGAAGTAAATGATGATGGTAAGAAAGATAAAGATGCCGAGGAGCAAGGTGATGCATGTTCCCGAAACAAAAGTTGATGAACCTTTCTCTTTAACACAATGGATCGAAAACCATTTAGATTTGATTGAAGAGTGGTTTAATCTTATAGCTGCAAAGTTCTATTATGTAATATTCTTTCATAATAATTATTTACTTATTTTTTCCTTAAATTTATTTCTTTTTAATTAATTTTTTTTTAATTTTATTCAGCAAAAGTGTGTTGCTGAAGGTACTATGGAGCCAATGGGTGTTGGGATTCCAGGTGCCATTAATCCTCATAATATTACTACCCGTGCTTCCGATGTAAGTCCGAGTCCTGTAAAGCGTTTGGTGAAACCGTCTTCCTATTTATTATCTCCATATATGAACAAGAAGACAAGGGTTGAACTTAAAATGACTAGGCCGGAGTGGATGCTTGGGAATAGTATTTTCGCGATGCGAGGTGAGAAGCTGTAAGTTTATATGTGTTTTTTTATACAAGTTTCATAGTATGTTATCTGGTTCAATCCCATTGGATTCACAGATAATCCCATGGGATTCACAGATAATCCCATGGGATTCACTGTCAATCCCATGGGATTCACTGTCAATCCCATGGGATTCACAGTCAATCCTATGGGATTCATAGATAATCCCATGGGATTCACAGTTAATTATATGATATGATTCTTAAATGATTTTTTTTTTGTCATATAGTGAACGAGTTTTCGAAACACGTTCTGGGGAGCTATATTCAGTGCGTTTGATTATGGAGACATTAGCACCCGGTTTGGAGGTTGATGCTAATGTAATTGATTGTTTAGGTGCAATTATGAATCATGAAAAACGTTCTAGAGAAGTTGGTTGTCCATTGCGACACTTTTTCCCAACCGGATGTATTGTAAGTAATTATTTTTTGATTTGCTTATGTGACTTACCAAACACCCCCAAACCAATTCATATCGTAACATCATATTGAAAAATCGCATATACAGACGGTAACTATGTTTGATGGAACATTGAAGACTGAGGATGCAAAATTTGAAGAATTTGAAAAAGAAATTTCAGCTCAGTTTAAAGATGATGTTGGTGGCTTGGCTCTCGATGGCGTTGAATTGGTAAAATTAAATTTTTTTGTTTTTAATTTTCATTTTTGTTTTTAATTTTTATTTTCTATTATGTTTTTTGGTTTTGTTTAAACAGGCGTTTTTTCCTATTCGCAAAGCGAACCATTTCTATGTCGTTGTCTTCAGCCTTACTAAAAAGTTGACAACAATGACGATACTCGATAACAGCGATTCTAGAGCAAAGTACGAGGAAAAGTATGAAGATACATGTGAACTTCTTATAAGTACTAACTTTCTTGCCAAAAAAGGATAGTATTGCTATTGTGTCAATCCCATGGGATTCATTCTGAATCCCATGGGAATGATTCATGAATCCCATGGGATTGATTCATGAATCCCATGGGATTGATTCATGCATCCCATGGGATTGATTCTGAATCCCATGGGATTTACACATATCACACATGTTACTTTTATGATGAATCCAATGGGATAGTTATTTATGGTCTTTCTTTCTTTTTTAATGATTTTGTAGAAAACGTTGTTTGCCCGTCATTTGAACTTGTATGGTCACAACTAACATGCTAGCATTCGTAAAGTCAAGCCAAGAATCACAAACCTCAAGTGGAAGACCAAGAACAACAGCATAGATTGTGGTGTTTTCACTATGTTACATATGGATAATTACACCGGTGAAGCTCCTGGAAAGTGGGATTGTGGTTTGGTTGCCGAGTCAAAAGAGCAGTCTAACCAATTGAGGGTATTGAGATTCAAGTTTGCCACCAAGATATTGTTACACGAGGTTAATGTTCATGCGGCTAGGATGTATGATCTAGCATTGGAGTTTGATAAACTTCCTCCTGGTGAAAAGATGTCTATTATCATTACAGCAGTTAGGAATAGGGATGAACGTGACCTCAAATTCTAGAAGTTCGTCTTTTGTTAATGTTTGGAAAATAGCTAACATTCTAGAAGTAATTGGTTTACATAGATTTTCTTTTATGATATTACCAGATTTTTATGATATTTTATATAGATTTTCTTTGTGAATGGTTGAAGTTATTTTAAACAAATTTCAATAAATCCCGTGGGATTAGATAAATAATCCCAAGGGATTCATATACAATCCCATGAGATTATGTCTAATCCCATGGGCTTGTGTGTATACTTTTTTGTTGTGAATGGTTGAATTTCAATGAATCCCATGGGATTAGGGAAATATTCCTATGAGATTCAACCAGAATATACTTATTTTCTTGTGAATGGTTGAAGTTATTTTAAACGAATTTCAATGAATCCCATGGGATTCATTTTCTAATCCCATGGGATTATGTCCCTAATCCCATGGGAATCATACAGAATATAAGTAAGAAACAAGACATATTCAAAGTAAACAAGAATTTCCTTAATGAATCCCATGGGATTCATTTTCTAATCCCATGGGATTATGTCCCTAATCCTATGGGAATCATACAGAATATAAGTAAGAAACAAGACATATTCAAATTAAACAAGAATTTCCTTTGCAAATCATCTAGATATTCAAGTAAAGAAAAAAAATAACTAACAAAACCAGAATTTTCTTTGCAAATCATCTAAATAATGGAGTAAAGAAGAAAAATAATCAAGTTTGTTCAAGAAACAGTTGGTCTCGGCTTTCGCCTTGCATTTGGGTTATCTGGACAAGTTGTTTTTGTGTGCAAGTTGGTCTTCACTCCACAAAAGCCACATTTCTTCTTTTGTTTCTTTTTAACTCCAAGTGCTTTTTCTTTCTCACTCTTTCGCCTTTTATTGCATTCCTTTTCGGTAATATTCCCTTTGTTGTTTACCTTTGTCGGATTGTTAATTGTTTTTTTGTCAGGTTTAGAAATAGCAAAATGTTCGCCAATCACATCTCCCGTTTCTATTGAAGGATGATTTGGCACCTCAGCTTCCACTTCTGTTCTTAACTTCTTCAACTTTTCTACAAAATCCCCCATCTTGTCTACTTTATCGCCTAACCTGAATAAACATTCGTCCACCACAGAAGTTGCTTCATTTGTAAGCCTTTCAATTTCTACATTTTTTTCCCCGTATCTGTTTCTTTTCCTTCTCAATTCAGGCGGTATTATATCCCTTGTCCAACGCCTCAAAATATACTGTTCTGGAATGACGTTAATGTCACGGTTCGTGAATACACAGAATATGTGTCGGCATAGAAAACCAAATCGGGCAAAATGTCTACAAGTGCATACCACCGACCCATCTTCTATAATACGCAGCACCTTTTTTTAAAAAGAAAGTCAAAAGTATTAAAGATTTAAATTTTAACCTGAAAACCATATATTCATAAATAATCCCATGGGATTCAATAAGAATCCCATGGGATTCAATAATAAGAATCCCATGGGATTCATTACTGAATCCCATGGGATTCATATGAATCCCATGGGATTTCATATGAATCCCAAATCCCATGGGATTCATATGGAATCCCATGGGATTGACAGTGAATCCCATGGGATTGACAGTGAATCCCATGGGATTCATGTTCAACCAGAGATGAATCATGTTGAATAACAAGTAACATACCTTATAGTCTATAAATTCTCTCTTTGCTTCTGTTTCTTCTTCCTCTGCTTGTTCTTTTTCAAGTTCCTTATTTATCTTTCTGTAAACCCACGGATTTTTATCTCTTATCATGAACATTTCGCAACCTTCTTCTATCTTTAAATCTTGAATCGTACAAGTCCAGCATGCTTCATTCATTTCCGTTTGAACAAGAAGAAATATTGTTCTAGTATACACTTTTGATGCATGACGTTTAATCGGTAACTTTGTTACACAGTTTAGACCCGCGTCAAATGTTTTAAAGTCCAAATGTTCTTGCCTATAACGTTGTCTTTCCATTGCTGATTCATATGACATCATGAAACTAACTAGCGTCGCTCCTGGGCTAGTGAAACTTTTGAAGAACGAGTTTTCACTCTCGGACCTTGATGTGGTTCTCATCAAACCAAACAATGGCGAGTCGATAAAATAAGTTGGATCCACATTTCTCGTAGGTTAAAAATTTTGGTCATCCATTTGTGATTTTGCAAACCAAAATCCTCAATCAACTTAGCCCATTTCTCTTTAAATTCCAACGGTTCGATGAACATATTCCAAATAATCTTGTTCAAACGCTTCCTGAAATCTGTTTCTACGTATATTTGTTTACAAATCTGTTTTTGATAAAGATAGCTTTAGAACCTTATTATCAGTATAAGTAACATGATATAAACATAGGTGAATCCTATGGGATTTACAGATAATCCCATGGGATTAACTGTGAATCCCATGGGATTAACTGTAAATCCCATGGGATTATCTGTAAATCCCATGGGATTAACTGTAAATCCCATGGGATTATCTGTAAAAAACACATTTTTTGTAAACTCGATAAATTACCTTTGCTGGAATCTTTTGGTGAATATGCCACATGCAAAGTCGGTGTTTTGATTTTGTGGAAACGGATTCAATGGCCCTCTTCATTGCTCCATCTTGATCTGTTACCACCATGGTTGGTTCTTTGTTGAAAGCAGTCATAAATGCTGTTAGTAGCCATGTGTATGATTTAGTATCTTCATGTAATAGCATTCCAGAACCAAGTGTGACACATTTTCTGTGATTATCGACACCTGTGAATGGTACAAACACCATATTGTACCTAAAAATAATATAAGTTTTAGTGACACGATTCAATGTGACTACATACACAATCTGAAGGAATTAATTGTGAATCCCATGGGATTCTGTGTGAATCCCATGGGATTATATGTGAATCCCATGGGATTCTGTGTGAATCCCATGGGATTTGTCACACACAATCTAAAGGAATTAATTGTGAATCCCATGGGATTCAGTGTGAATCCCATGGGATTCTGTGTGAATCCCATGGGATTCTGTGTGAATCCCATGGGATTTGTCACAGTATCCATTTATGAAAAAAAAAATAATTAAAAAAAAAATAAACACTTACTTGTTACATCTAAATGTTGCATCAAAGGATACTATGTCTCCAAACTCCTTATAATTGCATTTTTCAACTTCATCAGCCCAAAACAAAGCGACTAGCTCACTGTTTTCAACCTTATACTGAAACGTAAAGTTTGGCACATATATCTTTCTGTTTTCCATTTTATTTATAAGCATTTGTGCGTCACTTTCCCCTATGAATATATTAATATCCCGCAGTTCATTCTTAAAATCATCAACCGTCCCGTGAACGTATTCATACCCACCTTTTATAGTCGTTAACAAGTTGTGAGCCCGTGTTGGACCAATCTTGTTCTTTGCTGCTTTAACGATAAACAATTTTTCTGCTTGTGTCATTCTTCTTTGCTTTTTTGTAAAATGTTTGTACTCTTTTGGTAAAAGCATATGGTTGTGTTCTGGAACAAACTTAACTAGCTTGTATCTTCTAGTAACGATATCCAATTCTAACCTTATACGAGCTTTATAACCTGTTATATAAAAAAAAATAATAATAAAAAAAAACATTTAAAAAACATTAGTATACACTTAAAAAAAATTAAGAATCCCACGGGATTCAGAATAATCCCATGGGATTATTTATGAATCCCATGGGATTCAGAATTAATCCCATAGGATTTAGAAATAATCCCATGGGATTCAGAATTAATCCCATGGGATTCAACATTACAAGTCATAAACATGGAGAGTTTTCAAACCTGTTACATGAATAGTTGTTTGTCTTTTTTCTTTGCCACTGTGTTTAGCGTCCAAAGTGTCAATATTAACATGTCTTGGTGCTCCTTCTTTGTTGCACATGAGGTATTTGAGTGTTACAATTCCATATTTTGTTGTTTTTTGACCTGTTTTTTTAATTTGAAAACCTCCTGCTTCATCGTAGTTACTATACATTTCTATAGCTTCGTCTATAGTGTCATAGCTTTTTCCCTCTTCTGGTACAGTAATTCCTTCATCTACATGAGGCACCCAATATACGAATCCGCCCGGTGTCTCAGAGTGTTCATATAAAGTTGGTCTTGGTGATTTATAGAATCAAAATATAAAAATCAAGGGATTCAGATAAATAAAAACAAAAGAATTAAATAATTAAAATTATAAATCACATGGGATTCATACTGAATCCCATAGGATTCAGTATGAATCCCAAGGGATTTATAATGAATCACATTGGATTGATAATGAATCCAATGAGGATTAAATGTAAATCCCATGGGATTAATAATGAATCCTATGGGATTTACATTTAATCCTATGGGATTCATTATTAATCTCATGTGATACACTATACTGAATCCCATACAGGATCCCATGGGATTAATAATGAATCCCATGGGATTACACTTAATCCTATGGGATTTACATTTAATCCTATGGGATTCTGTGTGAATCATGTGATTCATTATTAACGAATGAATCCTATGGGATTCATCAATGAATCCTATGGGATTCATTCGTTAATAATGAATCACATGATTCACACAGAATCCTATAGGATTAAATGTAAATCCCATGGGATTAACACTTCTCTTACAACACTTAACAAAAAATTAAAGCCCATGGGATTTTACCATGAACTTCTTTTACAATAGCATCTTCATCTTCATCTTCTGGTAAATCACCTTCTGTAATTAAATCAACTTCGATTAAGTGATTTTCATCTATATCATTGATTATTGATGAATCCGATGGGTTTGTTAATGAACCCTGTGGGTATTCCGGCGAAGGTTTTGATTCTGGCGATGGCTTGTTGATGATTCCGGCTAGGGTTTGATGAATCCGGTGGTTTTTTTGATGATTCAAGTGGTATTGATGAATCCGTAGGTGTTGGTGACGGTTTTGTTGATGAATCCGTCGGATTCATGGTGATTCCGGCGAGTTGTTTGATTATTCCGGCGAGTTGTTTTTAGATCTAGGGTTTGGTTGAGAGAGAAAGGTTTGGATGAGAGAGAAAGTTAGGTGACAAATGAGATGGATGTAGATATTTTTTTGTTTTTATTAAAATACTTGATTTTACTATCTTACCCTTCTTTGTATTTTTTGGTTTAATCTAAGCCATTGGATGGAAGATGAATGGATGGTTGGGATTTGCTAATTTGTTTTTTAGATACTAGTTGTTTTGCATAGATCTTGTCTCAGAAAGAAACGAAAGTTCAAAGCAGCAAAAAAAAAATTTTTGGGGTTGCACATACCACAAAAACGGTAGTTTTGGAATCTTTTTGCACTTCGTAACCTCAAAGTGCAGCCCGTGCCACACCCGGCATACATGTAGGTCCGTTCGCCGTGGTGATTGGTAAGAGCACAAGGTGCAGTGAGCAGGTTGGGTTCGTCATTTGGGGCCCGCGGGCTGCCACATCACTTTAACAAACCCCCACAACTAACCCCCTCACTAACAACTAACTTCAACTTACTCATTTGGGGCCCACCACTTACAACGTCCTTGTATCCGTTTAATAAATAAATGGTAATATTATCGTTTAAAGTAAATTGCAAGGTCCTTGTGTCAGGCTTTTCTCTTCGCCGTGCAGATGATGAATGGACCAACGGCGAGATTACTTGAGGCCATGGGGTGCAGTGGCGAGTAGCCACGTTGGAGTGGCGAAAGCTTGTGGCGAGCTGCACCTTATGGTCTAAGTAGGGTCAAAAAAGGCATATATTTCTTTTCTACTGTATTTACCATTTGTGTTTTATATAAAATGTTTGAAAACAGGAAAGACATTACCATACAGTATATAATATTTTAAAACATGCCATAAAATGGCAAATAAAATTTTCAAATTAGTTGGTCAAAAACTCCTTGAAACTTAATGCTTTGTGCCATATTATTTGTGCTCTAATCACAAGAATCTCATTATTAGTCAACAAAATTCGCCTAAGCATTAATGCATTTTAGTTGATCAAGTTAATGACTGCTAATGTTGGAAAAGTTATACTCTGTGCAGATAAATGTATACGTATATTAGTGTACAGTGTGTGTTAGAACGGGGTTGGAATTGGATTAAACGTGATGTTGTGTGTTGGCGTGTTACAGCGAGTGTAAAAAATATTAATTTGTAGCTACGAAATAGTACACTTTCAAGTTTCAACAATAATATGCTTTTCAAAGAAATATGTTAACAATAATAATGAAATTGATGTAGATGAGTAAAAATATAGACTTTAATGCGTTTAAGGATTAATTTATTTTATTATTAAGTTTAAAGAAAAGATTAATTTATTTTATTATTAAGTTTAAAGAGTTGGTATCAATGTAGATACCAAATTCTTTAAAATCAATCTTGATCACTCATTTTTATATCAAATAATAATAATAATAATAATAATAATAATAATAATAATAATAATAATAATAATAATAATAATAATAATAATAATAATAATAATAATAATAATAATAATAATAATAATAATAATAATAATAATAATAATAAAATCATTTTTCACCCCTTTTTTTGAAAATAAAAAACTTGCAACAGTAAATCGTTATGCGACAAAAAATGCACAATCGAGCCGAAATTTTTTTTTATCTTTTAGCAGACGGACACTTCGATATACTTTCGACGAACTTTTTTTTTGAATTTTGTTTTAGTGTTAAAATTTGATTTTGGAAAAATCACATGTGATTTGCTATGTTAGAAATCACGTGTGATTTCATAAATCGCATGTGATTTCATAAAAATCACTTGTGATATTAAAATAACAAATCACACGTGATTTTTCCAGACGCAAATTTCAACACTCAAAAAAAAGTCGTCGAAAGTATATAAAAGTGCCCTGCTAAAGAAAGATGATTTAATTCTCGTCATGATGGTATGATTCTTTTTGCGTGACGATTAATGGTTTGTGAGATATTTTATTTATTTTTTAAAATAATGAAAGTGAGTTTTTTTGTTTTGATAAAAATGAATTGCTACGATTGTTTCATCGGATCTTTAAAAAGTTTATAGTCTACATTGAATTTTTCTCTAACTTTAAAAGGGTAATCTAAACTACATATAATGTAGAAGGTCATGCCCTCCATCAAATCAAACGTACTAACATTTTTAATTAAAGTATTATAACCAATTAAATATATGTTAAAATTACACCTGCTTAGATTTTAAGAAAATTAAACCTGCTTAAGCAAAGTATACAACTAAATTATATACCAAGACACAAATATATTTAAAGGTAAACACCTACAATTAATATAATCTATAAAATGTTCCTTCCATTAGAAATACAACTAATAAAGGTTATTGTCCAAACCAAACTAATTACTACATCAAAAAACAATATCTGTAGAATGTAATAATCACACAAACATTGATTTTTCACATAGATTTAGTGATCAAACCGAAAACATATTGATGCAGTGAAGCCCAAGTTATTATCTGATGTTTGTTTTTTTTAGAAGTTATTATCCGTGTTGGAGTCTTGTTTCAGTTGTTATCTGATATTTGATAGGTTTATCAGATTATGACTAGGATTTCTTAATTCGTATTCTATTAGGATTACTATTATGTTTAGTATAAATAGGGGTTAAATTTATGAGTCTGTCATGTGTGTTTTTTCCAGAATTTGATATTAATAAAAAGAGTCGAGAATAGTTTTTATCAAACCCTCGGTCCAGTAAACCATATTATTCCCCCTTTGTTTGATAATACATTAATTATCGACGTCCGACAATACATGTATCCTAATTGCCTAAATCTGTAGCAACACGCTACATCAGTTGGTATCAGAGACAGGTTATCTATTCGGGTTTCAATCCATGGGTTGTGATTTCAATTGCAATTCTAGTTTGCGTATTCTTTTACAATCTCAAGGCTGATTTTTTTATATCAAGATTCAATTATGGTTGGGAACGATGCTAATAATGATCGAGTTTAGTAGCTCGAAAATTCGTTAAATCAATTTAGAGAAGCTGTCCAGAATTCTATGCAACAAATCACTCAAACCCTAGCAACTTTGACCCCACGTGAGAATGATGAACGACATAATCATGGAGGTCTTAAACTAAACAGAGCTCGCGGGAATGGTCAACCTCAAATACAACATACTCAACAACACGGAGAAGATTATGATGTTGAAGATGATTTTGAATAAGAATGGGAAGTCACTGGAGAACGTTTTGGTTGTCACAGGCATGTAAACAACTTCGATTACCGTCAGCGGGCCAAAGACATCCCGTCTTTTCATGGCTCTATGAATGTGGAAGACTTTTTAGATTGGATGAGTGAATTACACAATTTCTTCAAATTTTATGAGATACCCATGGATCAACGAGTAATGTTTGTGGCATATATGCTCAAAGCCGGGGCTCAATCTTGGTGGAAAAATATGCAAATTACACGTGAAAGACAACGACCGTGCAGACGATGAATGGACCAACGGCGAGATTACTTGAGGCCATGGGGTGCAGTGGCGAGTAGCCACGTTGGAGTGGCGAAAGCTTGTGGCGAGCTGCACCTTATGCACCTTATGGTCTAAGTAGGGTCAAAAAAAGGCATATATTTCTTTTCTACTGTATTTACCATTTGTGTTTTATATAAAATGTTTGAAAACAGGAAAGACATTACCATACAGTATATAATATTTTAAAACATGCCATAAAATGGCAAATAAAATTTTTAAATTAGTTGGTCAAAAACTCCTTGAAGCTTAATGCTTTGTGCCATATTATTTGTGCTCTAATCACAAGAATCTCATTATTAGTCAACAAAATTCGCCTAAGCATTAATGCATTTTAGTTGATCAAGTTAATGACTGCTAATGTTGGAAAAGTTGTACTCTGTGCAGATAAATGTATACGTATATTAGTGTACAGTGTGTGTTAGAACGGGGTTGGAATTGGATTAAACGTGATGTTGTGTGTTGGCGTGTTACAGCGAGTGTAAAAAATATTAATTTGTAGCTACGAAATAGTACACTTTCAAGTTTCAACAATAATATGCTTTTCAAAGAAATATGTTAACAATAATAATGAAATTGATGTAGATGAGTAAAAATATAGACTTTAATGCGTTTAAGGATTAATTTATTTTATTATTAAGTTTAAAGAAAAGATTAATTTATTTTATTATTAAGTTTAAAGAGTTGGTATCAATGTAGATACCAAATTCTTTAAAATCAATCTTGATCACTCATTTTTATATCAAAAAATCAAAATAATAATAATAATAATAATAATAATAATAATAATAATAATAATAATAATAATAATAATAATAATAATAATAATAATAATAATAATAATAATAATAATAATAATAATAATAATAATAATAATAAAATCACTTTTCACCCCTTTTTTTGAAAATAAAAAACTTGCAACACTAAATCGTTATGCGACAAAAAATGCACAGTCGAGCCGAATTTTTTTTTATCTTTTAGCAGACGGACACTTCGATATACTTTTGACGAACTTTTTTTTCGAATTTTGTTTTAGTGTTAAAATTTGATTTTGGAAAAATCACATGTGATTTGCTATGTTAGAAATCACGTGTGATTTCATAAATCGCATGTGATTTCATAAAAATCACTTGTGATATTAAAATAACAAATCACACGTGATTTTTCCAAACGCAAATTTCAACACTCAAAAAAAATTCGTCGAAAGTATATAAAAGTGCCCTGCTAAAGAAAGATGATTTAATTCTCGTCATGATGGTATGATTCTTTTTGCGTGACGATTAATGGTTTGTGAGATATTTTATTTATTTTTTAAAATAATGAAAGTGAGTTTTTTTGTTTTGATAAAAATGAATTGCTACGATTGTTTCATCGGATCTTTAAAAAATTTATAGTCTACATTGAATTTTTCTCTAACTTTAAAAGGGTAATCTAAACTACATATAATGTAGAAGGTCATGCCCTCCATCAAATCAAACGTACTAACATTTTTAATTAAAGTATTATAACCAATTAAATATATGTTAAAATTACACCTGCTTAGATTTTAAGAAAATTAAGCCTCCTTAAGCAAAGTATACAACTAAATTATATACCAAGACACAAATATATTTAAAGGTAAACACCTACAATTAATATAATCTATAAAACGTTCCTTCCATTAGAAATACAACTAATAAAGGTTATTGTCCAAACCAAACTAATTACTACATCAAAAAACAATTAGAAATACAACTAATAAAGGTTATTGTCCAAACCAAACTAATTACTACATCAAAAAACAATATCTGTAGAATGTAATAATCACACAAACATTGATTTTTCACATAGATTTAGTGATCAAACCGAAAACATATTGATGCAGTGAAGCCCAAGTTATTATCTGATGTTTGTTTTTTTTTTAGAAGTTATTATCCGTGTTGGAGTCTTGTTTCAGTTGTTATCTGATATTTGATAGGTTTATCAGATTATGACTAGGATTTCTTAATTCGTATTCTATTAGGATTACTATTATGTTTAGTATAAATAGGGGTTAAATTTATGAGTCTGTCATGTGTGTTTTTTTGTGACATTTCTCAAAAATTCATGTCTTATAATTTAAATAATAGTTTATTTAATAACTATTCCATTTTAATAAAACAACTTCGTAGAAAGTTATCCGTAAACATCCAATTCTTTCACTACGACTATATATGTCAACTCTACATTTCTTGTAGTCCACTATTTATTTTT